>JZLH01S0052547.1:11580-32573 GCA_001188425.1 Eucidaris tribuloides | reverse complement strand
AAAAAAAATGATGTGAGCTAAAAATTCTAGTGTAATGACAGAAAATAGAGTCTAACTGAATCGGGTTGGCGGCAGTTTAAAACAGACTATAAGCAAGTGACAAATCAATAATATTTGCGTTGTTGATGTCTTGAAACAGCCCAAGCATGCCGTACCTTCAGACGACAACTGGAAAAGAAAATAATAATCCCCCTATTGAAAATTATAAGCAAGATTGCCAAAATACTGTGGTATTTAATGTCAATGTAAGCGGAAGACACAAATACCTCATTGCGAAAAAATGACACTTGTAGCTTACTTTTTTTTGCTAAAGTAGGGTAGCACAGACATCAGCAATGTTTGCAAGGATGAAGTAATAAAATACTTTAAAATTGGTAGACCAAAGCCTCTCTCAGGATTAGTAATGTAAAAAGAGAAGTGGAGGACGATGGCAATCTTTCCGAGCTAGAACATCACGATACCATATTTTATTCATCCCTATGTCAATTCGTTTGAAAAATAATAAAATAAATTTCCGAATCCTCTTACACCACCAGTTGTGAGATAAGAGTGATGTTTCGTTTCTGTCAAGAACAAGCCCCATACCTTACATGGCTTATGTTTCACATTTCTTGTAACCACTCGAACTAAACCAAACGAATCTATTTGAATTTATCCTTACATGGTTTTTCCTGAATGTTAAAATTGATTGTATATTATATCTTATAGAATCGTATTGCATTGTATTGTATTGAAAGTTTGTGAAGTTGGTTTGTTTCTTTTGCAAAATTCCATCTGTGTATTCATAACTTCATGTCATAACTACAGTATGCTATTTTAATGTTTTCTGTTTCAATATGTTACGCGTGTAAAACCCCAACAAATTTCCAAGTAAAACATTGAATTTAGTGGAATCATGGCATCTATTATATTTATAAACTATTCAAAATAAACATTTCCAGCAAAATTACCAAGATTCTAAAAGTGGTGGATTGAAGTGCAAGAGTATAAGATGCAACATAACTAATCATGGATTTCCATGTCTAGGCCTCTTCATGGTCATTGGCGAGGTATTAACATAGATGTCCAAATTACTGAGTACGCCTACCTCTTCCCAGAAATAAAGCAGTCTAGATTGCACCTTATTAATTGAATGCACCAAGGAACACTCTGAGAAAAAAAAAGAGTTCGTTGTAGAACCATTTTTGTCAGAATAGCAGAACCATTGGGGGGGGGGGGGCTATTATAGAGAATATTTTGGATAAACGAAAGATTCTTGTCAGCACCGTTTTGAACTAAATGTTTCTCATGCGAACCTTTTCTTTCTAAAACTGGTTCTGATAAGTACCAAAATTGGTTCTGTTGTGACAAAATTGAGAATCTTTCGAGGACCCCTTTTTAAATCTTTGAGTGAATTCCGGGATTCCTCAAAAGCATATTTTTTCGTTCCCCATTGGATGTATAAATATTACATTTGATAGAGGACCTCAAAATTACCACGCTGGCAAGGATCTACATCCGCATCATGTGACTGTACATGTGATCAACGGCTTAATTATTAATTGTGTAAACTTTGTACCTGAAAGTGGCCGCTGTGTCACTTTATGTGATATGACCTCTATACATAATTTGTTAAGGCTTAAATATCGACGAATGTATGCGACCTGCTAACATACACGTAAAGTGAGTAGAACGTCCGGACAAAATCGATCATCATGGCGGTATGGCTCATTCGGAACCTGGCTGTTACAGTATTGTTATGGAGCTTCATTACACAATCGAATGGTAGGTAGAACATTAAAACGCCTTTCTATTCATTAATTCTATAAGTCCCAATTTTCCGTTTAAAATTACGAATTTGATACGTGATTTCCGTCATATTGGGACTCGTTTCAACATAATGACGACTAGCCGAGAATATATTATATACCTCATTAAACTACCCATGCAGTGGCGTAGCAGCCGGAAGCGGGGGGGGGGGGTTGGCGAGGAGGGCAGACTGCCCCCCCCGAAAAATTTTCAGGGGGAAAAGCCACTGAACCACCGGGCTAATGAAAGGAAAGGACTGATAACGGGCACCTGTTACGCCGATGTACCCATGTGGCCCAAGAGCATCAATGGTAGAGAACGTATCCCGGGGGGGGGGGAGGGTAAGGAATGATAGGAAATATTAGCTTGATATTTAGAATTTCATATTTCTGTGTATATCATTGTATGTATTAAATTCTAACGTATTTTCCGATTATCTGTATTCATATTTATTCAGTAATTGCAATGCAAATTTGTTGGTGACATCCTTAGGTAGGTGGAACTTAAGAACCAAAGTTTAGAAAATCAGCTGTTGAAAGCAGAAAAAGTTGTGCAAATTTCTTTTTTCTTGCCAGGAGCGGAACTTCTCTGCCTCAAAATAATGATGAATATTGTTAGCAATTCACACCAATAATTGAATGGTTTTAGTCACATGTGGCCAAATTTTTACAGTTTTGTTCTTACTGTTCTACTTTGTGTGAACTCTTATATTTAAAAATATAAATCACGAGAACAAATTATGTGATGTATGGTCAGTAGTACAAACAATTGCAAGCACTTGCTATACTTTCAAACTGCTTTTTTTCTGGGGTCCACTTTTGTACCTTATCACAGATACTAGTAGCATGGAGGACCAAGTTGCTCAGATTATTTTTTTTTAAAGTGGAAACATTGTTAAAAATAATGCCTTAAATTAGTATGATTAAGTATGACCTGAAGAATAATATAGTAAAAAAAAGGACATTGTCAGGAATATTGTTACATGTATTTCATGAAATGAGGCGCTTAAGACATTGTGTGCTGAAAGATAGTTTCCATAAAAACGACAAGCAAACAATCATGAGTGATGAACTTAAGAACACATTCAACTAAATTAATTGGGGACAGTAGATCACCAAAGCAGATTCTGTCGAAATGAATAACTGATTCCGAATTGTGTCACCGATCAATATTATTCATACCTAAACGTCCCCAAATTTACAGGCAATCATTATCTTTCAGAATTAATTTTTATACGGGTTAACTGGAATTTCAACTTAACCGCAGTCTTTTCGTGAGGATACTATTATTTTCATGGTATAAATTGTCCTTTACTACCCAATTTCTGTTCATATTCATATGTAGCTTCTCTGTGCAATCGCGGAAGTGGCGAGTACAGCTACGACATGAGCTCCTCTGATCCAACTCGACACATAACAAAAACAGTGGAACAATACGACTCGTACAAATGTTCTTGGCTGTTCAATGCACCTGAAGGTGGACACTTGAAGATTTCCCCTCTTCTAAACAAATTGTATTACGATGGGGATGTGTTCGTATGCAGAGATCCGGATTCTTCCTTAGACGTCTTTACACTCGGTTACATCCCACAGGCTCATGATTATGGACCAATCTACATCAAGGGAGGCAAAGCCAATTGCACCTTGGTATCAAGCGGGCTTACTACACTTGATATGACGGTCACATACTACCCAGGTACATTTTCCTTAATTGTTGTATTGTTTAAATTCAGTAGATTTTATTGATGTCATAGAATCTCATTGCTCTAGAATATTCTAGAATCCATACAGAAAGGCCCCCTAAGCTTTCACATAATTTTGATTTTGTTATCAATGAATATGCACCAGTCAACAAGTGATGACTGTGTTTTAATTATTTGTTTTTTCCCGCCAATTACTACGTATAATAGTGATAGTTAAGTCTAAGAGTTCGGAGTTAGAGTATTTTGGTTGACAGGTTTGATCATTCGATAAGTACCAGGTGTAGATTCAAGACTTAGGCAAGGGGGTGTATCTCGCCCTCTGCACCTTCCATGAGTTATGGTGCCGACAAAATATAAAAAGCAGTATGAGAAGGTCATCGAAAGCGTAAGAACCACTAATGGGAGTCATAATGTGAAAGCCTTTACTTTCTGTGTTTGTTTTTACCGTGAAAAGAAGGAGCTCTAAAATTGTGATCTAAACCCGTATTTGGTACCTATGCAGTAGTGCAGCAATGTCACAAAAGCAGCTACTACCAATATATTAAAAAAGTCATTTCACCCATTTCACGTCTTAATGGCGCTTGTGTTACTCGACCTCTAAGCTCTGAACGGTCCGATTAAATCAAAAGAGGGTCTTTGGAGCCAGATTACATTAGCCCCAACTGGATCAGAACTGACTCCCAGAAATGACTAGTATCTCATTGAAATTTCGGTTGGATTTGATCCAATCTGTATCTGTACCTAACAACCATAATGGACTGTTTTCTGGCTTTGACTGCAGTCACAAATTCCAACGCTAGACTGAATCGACTACTTATTAAGAAATGTCTTTTTATGCAAAAATGGCGGAGGGGGGGGGGTGGGGGTAACAATCAATAATATATTTTACTAGAACTTATTTTACTTATGGAAAATGCGTGTAATTTCGTTTTATAAAAGTTTGCTCTAACCGAATTAAGAGCGGCCTGTGGTTGAGGCAAGTTGTCAAAAAGTAAAATATGATAATGAATGAAATATCTATTGTTTGCCCGTTTCCTTTTGGGATTTCATGTTACGATGGTAACCAGGGGTTTTAAAATTTACCATAAAATAGGTATTTTAAACTCTGTGGCTAATTTATACTTACTGTATGCATTTTCAAGAGTTTCTATATAGACATTTCGTGTAGCACACGGTATTATTTTCAAAATTTTACTTCTTGTTTTGTATTGCGTAAATGGTGCTGCTTCTCATTACAATGTCAGTTTGGTTAAAAAATAGTATTAATATACCCCTGTCCAAAATTTACGTTCATCAAACTCTGGTTTATTTGATGTGCAAAAACGTGGGGGAACGATCTTGGGTCCATGCTGGCCCTCTCTATGGAATAATCTTCATATAGAGTTAGCAGAAGTTGAAACTCTCCGGATTCATTTAAAAGCAGTCTAAAAACTAACCTGTTCAATGCTTCCCATTAATTCTCGTTGTTCGTATTTCTACTCCCTTAATCTCACTAACATTGTTTACATCCATCGTGGAGCACGTGGGAAGAAGGAGAGGATTGGGGAGGGGGAGAGTGGGAGTGAGGGAAAATGGAATAAGGAGTTCTAAGCTTTTAAGCCATTTATTTTTCATAATATTATTCATTTCAGACATTACATGGGATGCGCCCACACAGTCGAGCGGAGGTGTCTTCTATCTCGACGACTCTCTACCAAACCTTCTTTTAGAGACCACAAAGTTCAGAAACATGGGAGCCATTGTAATATCATTGTATCAGATCAAAAGTCCTTTAAATACGTTTGTCGAATTCGACTTTAGAAATGCTTCAATCGGGATGAACATTAGACTGAGTGTTTTGGACTCTTCGCTTTCAAACGAAGTTGCTTCTGCTAGTGGTCTTGATGTTCCACTTGGCGTCATCAGAATGAATGCAAACACAGCATATCTAAAAGTAATAACAGAAGAGAATACTCCCACCCCAGGATACGGTGTTTACGTTAATATTGGATATACAGGTAAGTGATGCATGGAGATTATCAAATGTTAGTGAATGTTCAGTTACCATTGATAAAAGCATAACTACAACTACACACAATGTAATCATTACTGAACACATGTCTTCTCAGTTGTTTTGCTTGTATTTTTGTTAATACTTAGCAAAATATCAGTCCGCATGTTCTTGGGAAAATCATCCCAACTTCTGGGGAAAAGGAAAAGGGCAGTATTGTTTCGTCGTTCGGTTCTAGCAAGGAGTTGATGGAATTAAAATCACACCTTCGTCAAGAAGTTATCTTAACTCTTTACACACTGAATTTATTCTGAGGGGACAATAATGACACTTATTCTTTTCATATTTTCTTTAAATGTTGCTCTTCTTATTGCTGTATTGAAAATAGCATTTTTTCTATAAATATTACTAAAGCACACTAGCTACTTTTAATAACAATAACAACAATAACAATAATCCACATTTTATTCGAAACAGAAATCAGAAATACAAATCCCCCGAAAATTTATTTTGCCCAATTGATCGTGAGCCCGGCAGCCATTGAGCAGCGCCAGATCGACGTTGCTCTATCCCTTAAATGTCGTTAATGTCTTTTTAGGAAAATAATTATAACGATTGTTCAGTTCAATTGTACCGTTGTGAACAGATGCAACATTCTCGCGTAAAGG
This sequence comes from Eucidaris tribuloides, assembly GCA_001188425.1. Classification (NCBI taxonomy): domain Eukaryota; kingdom Metazoa; phylum Echinodermata; class Echinoidea; order Cidaroida; family Cidaridae; genus Eucidaris; species Eucidaris tribuloides. Next base: position 26,425 of record JZLH01S0052547.1, on the reverse strand, counting down.
TTAATATAATTTTACAGCACATCACTGTGTACGGTTTTATACAGTGTTTTGCCAATACATTTAAGATTTTTTTTTTTGTACGGCGGTATTGTAAGGTAGCAGAGCAAAGGATGGCCAAGAGGTTGTACGGTTTACATACCGGTATGCCATATTCCATTGTTGGCAAATCTAAGGACTTGAGAAAAGACAAGCAAGAACAACAGACAGACCTGCCGAAAGGATAGTTCTAGCACGTGGTTGGCACAGAAAACTACATATTTTACAGGGCTATTTCAAATAAATTGTCGTTACTTTATTTTATCAACAGGTTTGACGGGTACTGAGTTTAGATTAGTTCGCATTTTATTCTCCTCTTTTTATATTTATGTTTATTTTTTGCTTAGCTATGGGGGTGCCCCCTGCCCCTTAGTTACTCCACTGCTTTCAGAGCAATAGGTGTGGTGAGACCATTCAGCAATAGCATTTTATTGTTTGAAGCACCCGGCGATCCTTTTTAGGGATACATTGTTTTCACCGTTAAGATATTAACGTGGGGCCATTCACCTATTATTTAATTATTAAAACAAGACTCATATTCCTTCTGTCTCTTTTAACCATCGCTAACACTATTGAAGAAGTACCTGCTCCCCTTTCCTTTCCCTCCCTTTCTCTCCTACCCTTCTTCTTTCGCCACTTTTTTCTTCCGCGACCTTCGTTGTATTGTTTTAGTTTATGTTTTGTTGTATTTTTTTTAATTTGTCTAAATTTCAATACATATTTTGTTCTTTAATTGGGACCTATGTAATACAAGCTCATTTTTTTTTCATTTAGGTTACCCCACTTTTGTAAGAATAATTTAATAAATAATTTGATATTAATTTCTTTTAAGATTCTGTTATCACCATGTTTATGTTATCAATATTGTACTACATGTATATATTATATTATTGTTTGAAGTATTAGTTTATGTGAAATGTTTACAGAAAAATAATTGAAATCAGATCAAAATCAAATCTGAAAATTACTGTTGTTCAATGCTGCAATGTCCCCTAATTCTTCGTGTACATCGATTGCTCACAGACAGTCTCGGCTGGGATGATACCTCAGTGATTTCATCGTGCGGTGGCGTACTCGACTTCGACAGCAGAACTTCACCTGAAATCCAACTAACAAGTCCTGAGTACAACAGCTCCTTTGACAACTATGCGATCATTGAGATGAGTTGCGTGTGGCAATTTTTACAACCTTCTGAGCATGTTATGACAGCTGATATTACCGATTTTAAGATGGAAAATTATTATTTACAAATCGTTGACGGAATGTTTGTTGATAACCGTCAGTCCGTTATTGCCCAGTTCACGGGAGACTTAGATCTGGACCAAATGCCTTCAGTTACTTCTTCTAACGACTACCTCGCTTTTCACCTATCTTATATTAATCGCGGGAGTCTGGAAGGGCGTGGATTTAAAGCTCGTGTGAAATCAGAAGGTACAGACTTAATATTATTGTTAATTTTTTTTATTACATTTCAAATAAATTAATGAAGGCTTTCTCAATGTATAGGTCTTCTTTTTCCCCGAGAGGTCGTTATTCAGATAGGACCAAATGTACGGGTTAACAACAGTTTCGATTACAAACCTTCGAAATTAACATCTTCTTCAGGGAGGCTGATATATGATTGATATTTGGCATAACTACGTCTTTGTGTTATTTGAAATATGGATAACATGCTGAATATTCTTAATATACGCTTTCGATCTTGCTCAAGCTTCAATTTTAAAAAATAAACATCAATAGCTTAATTTAAAATAAATCAAATACAACTTTATAGTGGAATAAAATCATCCACACATTTTTGAAGTTGTAACATTCATTGCAGTAAATATTTTTTTGGCATTATTCTGTTTGGCAATTTCAATTATTCAGATTGAGACTATAGACAATGCAAAATAAAAAAAAATCTTTATGTTAACTTGCTTACTGATGTAGTAATGTCATTTTTTCTTAGATGGAGACGGTGCTATGTTAACGTTACTTTTATATTAAACTTACAAGGCAAATTTACCAACTTTCTGTTTTATTTCGTCTGTCACTATCGTATTGTAGATCCACCCGTTGATACAACGTTGGCTTCTTGTGGAGGCTATGTGTCACTTGATGATGCTACACCCAATGTTCTCCTCGAGGAACCCAACTTCGTCTCAAACAACACTGGAATCAGCAGTGGAACGGTTCTTTGCTTTTGGACCGTCATGGCACCAGTAAATGTAGTCTTGGAATATGATGCCTTCGACGTTGAAGGTACCGATTTCTACGTGATGCGATCACCATTTAGTGGTGATATCGATAATTGGCAGTATTTCTCGAAGATACACGGGGAAACACAGCCTAATCCCTTTTATACATCCTCCTCCCGGTTGTATCTAGCTCTTAATATTATCTTCCCAGGAACCATCCGTGTTAGGTTCTCGCTGAAGGCCTCTATGACAGGTAAGGTTAAATTCTATATGAATGTGGTTGATTATGATCGCATGTGCTTAATGTTTTAATAGGGAAGGAGTCAAATGCATTTTCATGTTATTTTGTGTTCTTTTGTCAGATTCCACTTCAGTGTTTGTTGTTCTAAAATCTCACTTTCATTTGTCTTTGTCAACCCGTACCGTTACTTGGTCAACTTTTCAGACAAGTAAACGTATCATAGGTTTTTCATGTTCTAACACCTGTTTTTTTTTTTTTAAATATGTAGTCATGTTACATTAGACTTAACTACAGTGCTGGCATGCTTCATCGATAGGTCACCTGTAAAATGTCGCATTTCTCACATTCTCATGTTAATTTTGTGTTAAAACAATTATTTTCCTCCAAAATGATAACAAAAAAGGTTATATTTGACGAAGTTTGATTACATCAGTGAATATTCGCCCCGGTGTACTAGTTCCGAGAGAAAGAATAATATTCACATGGAATAACAAAACAAAACACAAATTAAAAAGGGAGTCATTCTTATACACAGTTTTATCAGATTGTTAAAAGTTTTGAGTTATGATATTAGCATGACACCGTTGTTAGTATTTCGTTTTCTCATGATGTTTCTCCAATTAGAGGACTCCAGCAACAGGGCATGCGGTGGTTTTTACGACTTGGCTGCTATGCCTGATAGTGCAGCTACCCTTACGTGGCCCGGTGATGGACGGACCATCGAAGAGGATGCCTACTATGACTGCTACTGGATCCTCAAGGATGATCGGCCGGATGAATCTTATGTCACTTTGACTTACGAAGATTTCATCACCGGGGAAGGAAATTTTGTTTCCGTCTATAATCCATCCTCTCTCAGCAACTGGGATGATGAAACTTCGCTGCTTTCCCGAATTTCTGATAACCCAGTTCCAGTCCCGACATGGTCATACATACACCTATTGCTGGTTGAGATTGAAAAGACACCTTTAACAGAGTCACCCGGTGGAGTAACGCTAACCGCACGTACACATGGTAAGTGTTTGAGATGATCAATAAGCTCCTGTGAAATGAACATTTCGTACATTTAGATGGGATTCCTATAACTTTCATTTTATTAAGAATTTATATCCTTCCTACAATAATCCTGTAATACTATATGCAAGGTCAATGTTATTGTAATGTTTATGATGGAATTGCTATTGACGTATATCAGTCTAAACATTCTTGGTCAGACTGACTTGGAAAAGTGTCCGTTGGGGTCACACGCGGAAAAGGGTCAGTTTCAATCAAATTCCGGGTCAAGTTTACCGAAATCTGGGCCAGGTTGACCTAGATGTTTGTTAAACTTGACCCGGAATGTGGCAGAAACTAACCCTTTTTCCGAGTGTGACCTCAACTGACACTTTTTCCGAGTCATTCTGACCTGAGAATTTTAAGAGGATGAAAAATCAACACTGTCTTGTAGACAATGGGGGTGTGTGTTGGGGGGGGGGTATTGACGGTTCCTTGTTAACAATTCTTGTGGAAATATTATCGAAATAAAGACAACATAATTATCACTGTATAGTTTAAACATACATTGGGTAATGAAAGGTATTGACAACTTGGAATGATGTACTCCAAGATACAATACGTCGGTAACGGGCATGTGTAAATAGGAACTTCCAGTACGATGCTGTTTGAAAGGCTCGCAACGTTTACTCACGTCACGGCGCGCTATCACGTCAGGAGAACATTCATTAAAATCATCCCTCTAATCTTCGAAGTGTTGGGTTATGTGACCCCAAAATCCGTTGACATGCGGCAGGGAAGATACGAATCGTCACATAACGTGACGCAGGTGGTAATAAAATCAATGTAAATTGCAACTGAAAAGAGACTAACACCAAGGATCAACCCCAGGACAAATCTGTAAATTTCCACGGGCATAACAGACTCTACTGTCATTGGCTCAAAGAACTCTCATGGTAATGCGGCCGCGAACATTTTCAATTTCCGCTTACCGCACAGATCATAGATCTATGTGACACCGCCCGAATTTCTAAATTTTTCACAAAACTGCAAACACCACCCCAAAATACCATTGGCAGTTTACGATCGGAGATAAATGAAATTGCTTCATAGGTGACCACTTTGAAAAATTGAAATGAATATAGGAAAGTTGATTAATAGGGTGAGACTTCCGGAATTGCGCGTTTTGTTGCACACATTATTTTTGCTTCTTTTGACGTCCGCTGCACTGTCAACGGTCGGATGGTGGTGTGTGACGTCATGAATAGTGTGACTAACAAGCAGGGGTGCAAATCCAGGGGGACAGGGGGACGTGTCCCCCACGATTTTGAAGGTAGGGGAAACAATATCAAATGCCCCCCTCCCTCGAATTTGCATGTATGCATGAGTCTGTGATTGTGGTTTGGTTAGTAATTTGGCAGGTAAAAAAAAATTGGCGGGCAAAAAATGGTTTTGGTCGTCGTCGACCCCCTGCCCCCCGCTTGGCAAAAGTTGTTTGGCTGGTAATTTGCCAGGTAAAAGAAAATTTGGCTGGCAAAAAATGGTTTTGGTCGTTGTCGGCCCCTCCCGTCCACCCCGCTTGTCAGAAGTTATTTGGCTGGCAATTTGGCAGGTAAAAACAATATTGTCGGGCAAAAATTGGTTTTGGTCGTTCGTCGTCGGCCCCCTGACCCCCCCCCCCGCTTGTCAGAAGTGGTTTGGGTAGTAATTTGGCAGGTAAAAAAATGGGCAGGCAGGTTCCTGCATGTGATGTACCCCCCCCCCTACATTTAAACATGGATTTGCGCCTCTGCAAACAAGCGTTTTCATTTTTAAAAAATCTTGAAAACTGTTGCATAAAGTGCGTAAAGCCTCACGTCACGTATGTGCAAAACTGTGACTTTTCGTGATTTATCTGCGTGCAAAATAACGAAGTGTAGACCCTACACTTCCTAGATTAGAAGATGTGTTTTCTACGAAAGTACTCAAAACGTGATAGCGCGCCGTGACGTGATTACGTGAGTTAACGTTGCAAGCCTGTTTGAAACTGGTATATATTATTAATAGATTGACAACTGCACAATAAATGATATTTGATTGATACCGAACAACTATCATATTAATTCGGTAACAGTCGGGCAAATGTAGCCGAGATTTTTTGAGGCTCCTCAGAACTTCACCTGCTCTTTTTACGTCCGACATGAAACATCTTGTTCTTTTTCTTTCTGGGAAATATATACTTTAAAACAAACACCCCCCATTCAAATATTACTTTAAATCAGGCATTTTATCAATGGCAAACGCTATGATTTTTATGTTCGTTTTGTATTCGATATCAGATGACGAGCACCCTGATTATGATGACACATTTCTAAATTCATGCGGTGGAAGACCAGTCCTTTTTTGGAATGTTTTTAGTTCAGTCCTAATCACGACACCCGGTTATTCACCATCACTCCTTTTCGAGGATGGCTATTATCATTGCAGATGGCATTTAACTCCATATATCGGCTACCTACTGGTTAGTGGATTTTGCTCTTATAAAGGCATGCGACTGAAAGTACATGTATGCCTAAATGGTTGTATGTGTATGTGAACATGAGTGTTTGTGCACATTTGATTGCACGTGTGAATATTAATGTTTGCGTGTATTGATGTATCTATGCATGTATATAAATGTATAAATGTATGTGCAGATGTATACCCTATACGTGTGTACAGTATATGCGGCGTGTATATGTTTAAGCATACTGCGAAATGGGTTTTACGACTTGAACATGAGGGCGTATACACAAACAGATACTAGAAATAACGACAGAGTCTCCCAGTCAGAATCTGAAACAAAGTAAGCCACAAACATGATTGTTCACAATATTGACCATATCCGTAGAAGCTCACAGTATGCTTAAATGATACTGACAATAATGTCAAGCAAAAAACAAAACAAAACAAAACAAAACAAAAAACACCTAAAACAAACACTTCCCTTTTACTATTTATATTGTTGCAGGTAAACACGTAGAATGCATTTTATGATGGAAATGGTGCATTATTTCCGTGCATTAGTAATTTGACCAGTTGTGTAAAAATAGTCCATATAAGATTGCAAATTATATACCATTAAAGCCATCTGAGTGCACAAAGGCTGTCAAAGTCTTTTGTTAATGATCTAGGAAAGAACTGATATGATTGTATCATGAAGAATCTTGAAAATATCTTTGTGGCAGTCATCTCCTTTGAGTTATATAGATTTTGTATTGAATTGGGTTCTTTACGAATTGGATATCGTTATGAGCTCTTTTTCCCATTAATATCCCTTACAGGAAAATAAGACCAAAACTTTCAAGGTCCTTCCTTTTAAAACAAGTTCAGAAAAGGATGAATGAAGAAGTTTTAATCTTTGTTCTTTCTAGTTTTTCCAAGTTTTGGGGATCTTTCGGGTAGACATATGTCAAGGCCAAATGGTTTTGACAATTTTTTTCATTTGTATAAAACACAATCCATATCTGACTTGATGCAGTCTCTCCATCTCGACTTAGGTCTTTTCTCCATATTCTCCCTGCATCTCCACTGTCTTTTCAATGTCCCCCGCATCACTCTTTATATGGCCAAACGACCTCAGTCAAGCTTGCCTTCACTTGTCCTCAGTGCTTTCAATCTAAGAGAGACTAATTATACCTCAAACAAATTTTGCTATTTTAAGCTATGTTTTGCGGACTTTCCCTGCATTTTTACATTTTCCAGTAATAGCAAAATAAGTCACAAAGTCTAATTTCACAACTCCAAGCAAGTTTTAAAAAATAGTTCTTTCCAACATGCTTTCCTACTTAATGTTCTATGGGGGGGGGGTTACTTCCAGTTTAGGTCAATTTCCGTGTAAGTGGTATGAAATCGCTCAAGAAATCATACTATGATGATAAGTACCCTCCTTACTCAAAAGTATTGCAACATACACTAAAACGCTTGCATTTTGAGTTGAAGGGGTCTTTGTATAATGATGTCCTATTAAAATTAATTACTGGAAAATAACAAATTATTTGAAAAGAAATCAATGAATAGTCTTTCTCCTTTCTTTTCCAAGGCGGAGAAATTATCAAATGCAGGTGCACCCACGACAAATGGGCTGGAACGTAATTATTTTTTTTTTGACATCTCTATAGGGTTGAGGGGTTAATTTACATTAGCATAGTAATTCGGTTTCATATTTACCGTGAAACAATTTTGATGGTTTGGAAAGACTTCCAACAAATACAAAATGCCAAAATGTTCCTCTGAAGCAGTCTTAGAAAGAAGACAAGACCCGGCAAAGAAGAAAGCGCCTCCTATTTTCATAAGACAGTGGTATGGAGGATACGCCCCATATTTTAGACAAGACCTCTTCAAGTTATAATTTATAATTCTTTCTCAATTCTAAGGCCGGTTTTTGAAAACATCCTAAAAATTACTGTCATGAAACTATTCAGTACATTGGATATAATAATGTGGAGAGAATGCTATGATCATCTTTAATTAGTAGCCTTTTCTCCTGACTACTGTCTTATGAAGATAGGAGGCACTTTTTCGTGGGCTGTGATCTTCCTTCTGAGACCGCTTCAGAGGAATATAATGGCAGTTTTCGTTTGTTGGAAGTCTTTCCAAACCATCAAAACCGTTTCACGGTAAATATGAAACCGGATTACGATGTCAGTGTGAATTAACACCCCACTCCTATAGGGAGGCCAAAAAAAAAAAAAATGTTAAAGTTTATGTTACAGCCCCTTTGTCGTGGGTGCGTCTGCATTTTGATAATCTTTCCGCCTTGGCATGCTTGGAGAAGAAAGGAGAAAGAAATGTCATTGTTTTGTCAAATAATTTGTTATTTTCCAATAATAACCGTAAATAGGACATTATTATAGAAAGACCCATTCTACTCAAAATACATGCGTTATATGTTGCAATACTTTTGAGTAGGCAGGGTATCTTAAAGCCCAAGTTTAGTTTTGGGGATTTTTTTGTTATTTGAAAGCTTTATGCCCCAAAGTTATAACCCTGCAATAATAGATTCTGAATGTCTTTAGTTTCTTGTTTTTTTATTTAGTATAATGAAATCTCGAGGGACCCCGAGATTTTCGTAACATATTTTACGTAATAGCACCAAAGGTTAAAAAGCTTTAACCCTAAAAGCCAAGCTATTTTGGCTCCCGTGGCCGCAAGGGGGGCGCGCCACATGTGCCCCCTTCTCTAAAATCTTTATTTTTGACTATCACTCTCATAATTGGCACCACATGCAAAGCAACTCAACACTCTACAACGAACCATCAAAATTTTCGAGGTCACCACATTGGGGACGCTTATTCACCATACATCATATGAAATACATAGAAAATAGCGATTATTGGTTGAATACTTTCGAACGTTTTCGTCTTAATATCCCTTCGTATACCACTCACAATTGATTATAATTTTTTTCGCTTAAATATACAAGATCACATATTTATAAGATAGAAAAAAGTATTTGAGTAAATTGACTGTGTGGGCTCAATTTGTGTTACCAATACATATAGTGGGAATTGTAAATGCACCTATGCTAAAAATTACTATTCACTGTATGTTGCCACTAAAGATTTAAAAATAACCTAATAAATGCAATTTTATCATTCGTGTAAATTATTTTGATGAATTGCACTATTATACATCAAAGTCTTAAATTGATACATTAAAAATTGAAATAAAAAAAAAGCAAGGAAATGATTTTCAATATTTTTTTATTTTATTTAGTTGGCCGCCATTTTACCTTCAAAAATAAAGAAAAACAAAAGAAATATATGAATAATGTTTTGGAAATAGATAAGACATACTTTTCATGTCATATTGATTCAATAGATACGAAAAACAAGTGCAGTAATCTTCTATGTAGTCAAAAATAGAGAAAACACCAAAAAATGACCACACATGACCTTCAAAAATGTGGTTAGCCATGGCAAACGATTTCACGGGTAACCTAAACTATACGACCAAAATATTCGCCATTAAAATTTAGAAAGCTCACCAAGTTAGGATCAAATTTCGACAAAAATTGTGGACGTGGCCAGAAAAAAAAAATTGGTGGGGGGGGGGGGGCACAATTGCCCCCCTTGGGCCTTTTAGGAGTGGGTGGGTGGCTAAGGTGCATGTTTATACCTTATCTGAAAGAGCAGAATCTGCTCTTTTAGATGAGTATAAACTCATAAAAGCTCTTTTTTGTCTTTAGTTTTTAAATAATTAATGAAACAAATCTCGGGCGGACCCCCGACGATTTCGGCTATATTTTACATTATAGCATTCAAAGGGTTAAAAAAGGTTATAGGGAGCTATACCCCATCTGCAAAGAGCAGGAGTCTGCGCTTTCAGATGAGGTAATAACCCAGTATCCTTAAAGGCCTTTTAACCCTTGGATGCATAATGTAAAAATATAGTACCGAAAATCTCGGGGGTCCCCCCCCCGAGTATCTTTCATGAATTAATTTAAATAAACTAAAGACAGAAAAAAGCCTTTTTATGCAGGTATACCTCATCTAGATGTCGAGATTCGAGATTTTCATTAATAATTTAAAAGAAACTAAAGACCAACAAAAAGCTTTTATGAGTTATACTCATCTAAAAGAGGCAGAGTCTTGCTCTTTCAGATGAGGTATAACACATCGCGAACCGAAACCTAAAAAGCCCAAGGGGGGGCCACATTGTGCCCCCCTACCAAAATTTTTTTTCGCCACTTCACCATTTTTGTCGAAATATTGATTCAAATTGGTACTTTTCCTAAAATATTATGGCGAATATTTTGGTGTATATATAGGGTTACCCGTGAAATCGTGTTGCCTGGCAACCCACATTTTGAGGTTAGTGTGTATTTTTTGTAGTTTCCTCATTTTTATCTACATAGAAGGTACTGCACTTGTTTTTCGTATCTATTGACTCAAAATATGATAAAAGTAGTTCATCTATTTCGGAAACATATTCAATATATTTCTTTTTTTTCTTTATTTTGAAGTAAAATGCGCGCCAAAACAATAAAAAACATAAAAATATGAAAATTCATTGTTCTTTTTTTTTCTTATTTTCATTTTTAAAAATTATCAGATTACAAGATTTGATTATCAAAGTGACAATTCCATCAAAAATCTTACCAGATGATAAAAAATCATTATCAGAGTTATTTTAACTCTTTAAGTGCAACGAACATGAATGTATAATAATTTGCATAGTACATTACATCCACTATAGTATTGGAACACAAAATTGTGACCCCAAACAGTCAAATGTTTACTCAAATACTTTGTCTTATCTGAAATATGACTTGATATTTAAAGCGCACAAATTAATACTGTGAGTTATACAAGGATATAGACGAAAATTCAAAATATTCAGACAAAATCCATATTTTCTATGTATTTCACGTATATTATGTGTGACAAATAGCCCCCACTGTGTGACTCAGAAATTTTGGTGGCGTTTTGAGCTGTGATGTTTGCATAGTGCTGCAATTTCGAGAGTGATTAAGTCAAAAATAAGATTTAGAGAAGGGGCACAATCGTGCCCCCCCCCCTTGGGCCACGGAGAGCCAAAAATAGCTTTGGGCTTTTTAGGGTTAAAGCCTTTTTAACCCTTTGGATGCTATAATGTAAAATATAGTCGAAAATCGTCCGGGGTCCCCCCCCCCCGAGATTTTTCATTAACTGATTAAAAAAAACTAAAGACATTCAGAATCTATTATTGCAGGGTTATGACTTTGGGGCATAAAGCTTTCAAATAACAAAAAATCCCCAAAACTAAACTTGGACTTTAATGTTTTCCAGTTTGTAGCCAATCCCAATCTCTTTCACAAATTCTTTGTTTGGGTATGTGTAATTTTTATTTTTTTGGTACTAAAGATAATGCTGTTTAATGCCAGTCATATTTTCATCAGGAAAGACATAATTACAAAGAAGTTGTTAACTTTGTCACCGTTTGGTACTGATATCTGAGTAGCACATTAATTGGAAGCACTGTTATTGTAATACATGTTTCTCCTTCAGACCACCTTCACTGATATGTATACAGATGAAAATACCTTCATCGATGTCTACGAGTACGATAGGGAAAATACCTACTACCGACTAGCCACGGTGTCAGGCAGCATCTCACCTGGTTTCCTGGTTTCGTTTTTCTCCATTGTTATTGACTATCGTGATTCATCATGGACGGATCAAAACAGGGGTGCCGCTGTCCAGGTCAACTGGTCAAGTACGTCCAAGTTTTCCGGGGGAATATGACTTAACCCTAAAAAGCCCAAGGGGGGGGGGGCACAATGTGCTCCCCTACCAAATTTTTCTTCGCTACTTCCATAATTTTTGACGACATTTGATCGAACTTGGTGACTTTTCCTAAAATTTTATGGCGAACATTTTGTTGTGTAGTTTACGGTGCCCGTGAAATTGTGTTGCCATGTCAACCACATTTTGAAGGTCATGTGTGTCATTTTTGGATGTTTCATTGTTTTTCCACTACACAGAAGACTTACTGTCACTTGTTTTTCATATCTGTTGGCTCAAATATGACATGAAACTTATGTTTCATCTATTTAAGAACATATTTAATGCATTTCTTTTGTTTTTCCTTATTTTTGAAAGGAAAATGGCACAAAAATAAAAACAAAATATACTTAAAATTAATATTTTTATTGTTATTTTTCTTTATTTACAATTTTAAATTAATAAATTATAAAAGATCTGATGTATTCCATCAAAAAGGTGTACCAGATTGATAAAAATTGCGTGTATTCATGTTATTTTAACTCTTTGGTACAACCAACAGGGCATAGTAATTCGTGCATATGTGCATTACATTATCACTGTATGTATTGTAACACAAAATATGAACCAAAAACAGTCAAAGTTTACTCAAATACTCATATTCTATCTAAAAATATGTGATCTTGTATAAATATTGATTGTAAACATGGGAGACATATCCAACACAAAATCCCCTTTTCTATGTATTTCATTATATTATTGTAAGTAGCGCCCCCATGTGGTGACCTTGAGAAATTTTGATGATTGCGTTTTGTAGAGTTTGAGTTGTTTTGCATGTGTGCCAAATTTGAGAGTGATTGGACAAGAAATACAGATTTTAGAGAGGGGGCACTATATGCCCCCCCCCCCTTGGGCCACGGACTGCTAAAAATAGCTTGGGCTTTTTATGGTTAAATGATTAAAGATAAAGTTTAACATTGTGGAACCTCATTTATTTAAAACACTGTCAAACTTTGATATCTGAGCTACATAATGGAGCTTAAATGGTCAAATAAACATCCTAGCATACAATATTTTGGAATTTATGGGTCCACTGGCATGGTGTGCATGGATAAACAAATTAGTACTCCTCCAGAGTATAAATTAGTCAGACCTGTAACACAGCAGTCTATGGGAGGAAATAGACAATGTCAGAAGAAGAGTGCATTGGATTATCACTCTTTTATAGCACTGAATGAAGTACAATTTTTCAGGATTTCATTTTCAAACATTATCAAAGATACCTAGAGCATGGAAGGTTATGTAGCTCACATATTTTAAATTGATCAATGTTAAACAGTGGCTTTAAATACGTACTAAACTAGAAAAGACGGAAGGACCAATATCATTGATAGTGTGGTCGACAAATATTTCAGAAAAGGCAACAAGTTAAGCTTACACCTGAAAGTTAACCGATTAAGATTCTGCATAAACTTGATCTTGTCACTGTGGCACAGAAAAATTAATCAATAGATGGCTTTATTTTCATCAAAGGTATGGGATATTCAATTGAAAATTTGTAGTTTGGGGTCCACAGATTAACCCATTGGAGACGGTTTGATTTTGCATTACCATGTATTTCCTATAAATCTTGAGACGAGATATCTCGTATCTACTCTTCAACGAGTTCAGTTATGAGAGAGCAGAAGTTTTTCTCACATGTATGTATGTATGTGCCGTGGAGTGTGTTGTGTTGTTGTGTTGTGTGTTTGGTGTGTGTGTGTGTGTGTGTGTGTGATGTGTGTGTGTTGTGTGTGTGGTTGTGATGTAACTGTAGTGTCGTCGGGGGGGCGGGGCACTGTCCCGGAATGAGTAGTGTGACTTGGAATTCTTTGTTCTATGATGAGGATACATCGATCATTAAGTGAAAATGATGATATCTTTTTTAGTGAAGTTATTTAAGATTGTTGCTAAATCACTTTGATCACATTTGGAGAAAAGGTCTTTGCGGAGTTTGTACAAGCGCCTGTGGCCAAAATGGAGAGGCGTATGAAATATGCATGTGGGGTGGGGGGTAGGGGTCTGTGTAACTCAAGTGCCAATTTTACTTCTGGACGGGACAATGTTGACCAATGTACTGCGTGCAAATAACGTCATATTTTCATGAAATGATTGAGCGCCCTGATCGTTGTTGCGGACTTCGGTCATATGCTTCAGGAATGAGCTGGTCACGGCACGTTGTACGTATGGGTCAGGAGGATTGAATTTTTATTTGTATCACGTGTTTTCCCTCCCCCCGCTGATCATTGATTCTTGTAGGCGCTACCTTGCGTTAAAACAAGGAGTGTTCGTGTGCGGTTCGCTAGGAACTGAGGTTGAAGTGCTGGTAACCTTCCTCGAGCAGTCCAAACCCGAATTATCATCAATGACGCGCCGGCAAATTTCCTAGACTGTGATCTGTATATTGACCGCCCGCTATGATGACATAACTCTCAAGTGGCACCTGTAAACGTTTCACCTAGACCGGACGACCCCAGTTGATACGTCTATGATGGTACACATTGGACAGGACGTTTGCTTGAGTTAACAGGAAAGACGAGTCATATGGGTGAACTCCAGTTCAAGATTGTCCTCCGTTGTAACACAGCGGAATCGTTTCTCTCGCTTGGAATATTAGTGAGGAGTTTCCGTAAAACGCAGTAAGGCTTACAAGGATATCGGAATGCCAGACATAAAAATCACTGCTTATGAACATACGTACGAAATGTAACGAGGGCGTCTGGCTGTTTTGGGCAATGGGGAGGTCAGCATCATTGGGAGTGGAAATAAAGGTCATGGGAGGTGCACATCTTGGGGAGGAGAATAAAGTGCGTGGAAGGGTGCACGTCTTGGAGAGGTTAATTAAAGTGACATGGGGAGAGTCTATGAGAAGGCTGGAAGTTTAAGTAGGCTGGGGAGTGCACGTCTTGGAGGTAGACGTACAGTGGCATGGGCAGGATGCACACTGGGCAGGTGGAATTTATAGAGTGGCATGTGGGAGGTGCACTATCTACACTGGTGGAGTGTGGCTAAAGTGGCATGGGATTCATTTTGGGGGATTTTGAGTCGCTGAAGTTTAGAAAATTAGCTCTTGGAAACAGATCGGATGGAGGTAAACTTCTGGGAGGTGTGACTAAAAGGTGACATGGAGT
>JZLH01S0052513.1:803-17201 GCA_001188425.1 Eucidaris tribuloides | reverse complement strand
TGATTACCAGTACTCTTATTCCTCTTTGATTGCTAGGGTCGTGTCAGCCTCATCAGTTCACGTGTAATAATGGTCAGTGTATTCACGAATCATGGAATTGTGATGGCATCATTGATTGCCAGGGAGGGGAGGATGAAGTCGGCTGCCGTAAGTTACAGTAACTCTTATTGCATTAATTATGAATCAAATAATTTTTACATCATTGTTGATCGATTTATTTAGTTTCAATTGATTTGATTGAAAGTGAAAACAAATCATCGATAATTAAGAAAATGATGTCCAAGACGATAAGAAATAGATTTGCTGTTCCGGAATTTGTCTCATCTGAAGAACTTTTCTGTCTTTTACTTGCTATCACAGCTCGGACCTTTTATGGCAGGGAGATGTATCTCGATTATACATCGCCATTACACATCGCGGCATTAATAAACCGAGAAAAAAAATGACTTAGAAGTTTGAATACTTAGTTTTGCTGTAGAATATAGTGGTGAAGTTGTTTTAGAATTTCATTTATCGTTCAAATACTATTTTAGTATAATGTTCTCATTTTTTCACTTTCAAAATCTAAGTTATACGTATTACATGTTATAATGATTATATGTACTATATATATTGTATATATTAAAAGACAATTAGGAGGATAAATTTACTCCAACACACGAAGATTACGTTGCTGTAATCCACTCCTTTTATTAGCTTTCAGGCGCTGCCCTTCCTCAGAATCTGCATAATAACATAAATATTGGCATAATGTCTACTTCATTATAATATTGCAATATAGATCTACAATACATGAAATTTTACAAACGAGTGCTAATAAAGTAATTTTGATATATAAATAGCTAACTTTGAATACATATATCTGGCTAACGGTGTGATAATTACTTACGTGGATGCGTGGTATGTCAGTTTTGCTGTGTGTGAGTGTGTGTGTGTGTGTGTGTGTGTGTGTGTGTGTGTGTGTGTGTGTGTGTGTGTGTATCTGTTTGTGTGTCTGCGGTGCGATGTGGGGGCTGTGAGTCATTTATGTGTGGAGATAGTTCAACTGTATTGTGTATAATTACAAACGCAACAAAAAAAAGGAACTACCCCCCTTTTTCAACATACCATAACTTTTTAACAAAACAGGTTTGTGCAAAATAATTTGGCAAGAGTGTTTCTACACTCATTGACTAACTTCTGTGCGAAAATGTAATTGATCCGTCAGGTCATGCATGAGTGAGCATGCATTAAAGGTGAAAATGCCACTTTTCAAAAGTCACAACGGTCATCTCTTATGCCAAAATAACGGTAAATAATGACATTTTTTGCTTTATTTATAAAGTGTGCTCACTCAACCATGACATGATTATAACCTCTTATGTTCGTACAACATGTAAAGATGCATTTTCCTGGAAAATATCGGATTTCATTTTTTGCAATTAATTTAATGGATTTTACAATTTCAAAATTGAGAAAGGGTGGAAATTTTTTAATTGAGCTCACCGAAACGTAAAATATACCAAAAGTGCCAAAGGAGGTATAAGGGGATCAAACGATAGATGATTAACATAAAAAGTGATTAATCATTCACCAGAAACAGAATTTGTCAATATCCTGCATAAAAAATACCCCAAAATGACCCTTGTGACTTTTGAAAAGTGACATTTTTGTCTTTAATATGTGCTCACTCATGCATGACTTGACGGATCAACCACATTTTCACACAGACTTTAGTTAATTAGTGCAGAAACACCCTTGCCAAATTAATTTTACTCACAACTGTTCTTTTATAAAGTTACAGTATTTTGAAAAAGGGGGTAGTTACTTTTTTGTTGTGTTTATATTACATATATTTATTATATTCTTACTGTTCCCAGCATTCACCTGTTTGTCATTCGAGTACGCCTGCGAGAGGAGCGAGGAGTGTATACCATCCCAATGGCAATGTGATTACGATGTAGACTGCACGCTCGGAGATGACGAAGACACGTGTGGTAAAATAAATCATTGAATGGTAGCATCCATAAAACATGAGCTTAACTCTTAATGGACTACGGTAGGGCTGATTAGCCCCCACCCCTTCAACTTCTCAAGCGATAACTCCGTAACGCTGGAAGCTCTTGTCGCGGGGTTTCTTTTAGGTTTTATGTATCCTTTGAGACAATGTTGTATTAACCGGGTACACATACAAAAGTTTGAAAATTTATGCTGCCACTGGCAAGATATGAATGAATAAACAATTATTAATCGGGGCTAGTAAAAAATAGCTTAGATCCACACACGGTAAGCCTATGAGAGGAAATGAGCAGGTGAATCCGGTCAACTTACTATTTTCACTTGTTAAAGCACTAATCATTTTGAAATGAAATTTTTTTTTTCAGGGCTTCATTTTTAGACCTTGTCAAAGACACCTGGAGGGTGGAGGATTATGTAGTTCACATTTTTTTTTTTACTTTGGTAGATGTTAGCCAGTGGCTTTAATGGTTGATGGAGACAAACCCCTCCCCAATTTGTGTACGTTTCAATGGCCTCTTCAAACTAAATTGAAACAGATTTCATCAAAATAGAATCAGTTTTTACTCTCGAAATATTATACATTTTCAAATATTTTAACATACAATAACAAACACTGCTGCTCTGTCAATTTACAGTTTGATTATGCATGTACATGTTACATGTACATGTATAATCAAATTGTAAATGTATAACAACAATGATGACAAAATGCGAACGCCAACTGTACCTCCAAATGATACCCGGTTTTTGTTATGTTTTTCAGGTCCGTGTGCCGAAGGCTTTTTCAACTGTAGTAATGGGGCTTGCGTTCCTAGTTATTTCAAGTGCAACGGTTTTATTGATTGTCTGAACGGCGCTGACGAAATGGATTGTGGGACTGTAAATAATACCGGTAAGGACAATATTATGTCTTTGAGCTGGGCGTCTGTATCACGAGCACTATCGTTCGGGATTCTGGCTGGGGCAACTGTCCCCCACTTCCTGACATACAGGGTATCGCCCAGAACAAAGGGGAAGATCTACAACGTGTCCCAGAAAAAAATGTCCATCTCAAATACCTCAGACTAATTACTAAAATCAAGTTTTATACTGTATTGAGAAAGCATATCTAAAAAGGTCACTTAAAGGCAGGGGATGTCTTTTGCATGCCTAAAAATTAACACTGTAAAAATACAATGACATTTAGAAGAAAATGCCATCTGGGAACCTTAAGCAAAATATAGAAGCTAAAAACTCAGTTTTAGTGGAATTATAGTGACCGTTAGACTCTGATTTGATTTTTTTTCTCGCGAGGAAAAAATTCCTACTATAGGACGTACACTAAACGGCTATTGTTTATCTTTCGCATTTTTCAAATTCTAGGTAATCACTGACCCCCAGGTTTCACAGACATACCCTTCATCAATAGCCCAAGAGCATGGGTTATCTTTTCCTGGTCTGCAGGGATGTTTTCAAATGAGATCCACTGCCTTTAATTTTGTAATTCCTGTGAAAATTGTAAAGGTCTCGCCTCATTGGTTTTTGAATAGATAGGGTCTTATGTGACAACCGTGCTTTCCAGCCCATTCCAACTTTGATAAAAAAAAGGCACATCACAGACATAATGATACCTTATTTCTTGCTTCACTTAAATTATCTCAACGACTGTTCATTCACTTTTTCAATAAAAACTAATCAAAGTTCTGTTCCACTGGTCATGTTTGCTTTCACAGAGAGTGTCCCACTTTTGGTTTGTCCTTTATTGTTCTCCTGCACATCCTTCCACCTGATTTACATTTAGGTTGATGTATTGGTGTAGC
The DNA here is from genome assembly GCA_001188425.1 of Eucidaris tribuloides. Classification (NCBI taxonomy): domain Eukaryota; kingdom Metazoa; phylum Echinodermata; class Echinoidea; order Cidaroida; family Cidaridae; genus Eucidaris; species Eucidaris tribuloides. The sequence goes on along the minus strand of JZLH01S0052513.1, from coordinate 13,404 downwards.
ACTGCACACTGGGAATAGGCTAAAAAGAACTTATATTATACAATAGACTGTGTATTCATAACCAATGAAGCAATGAAATTTTCACAAAAGTTAAAAAATAGAATGGGCTTTTTAAATCTGAACACGAAATATAGAATAATACTTTATTTTGAATTTAATTTAGCAGTCTATCAGAGGGACTTTTTTTGGACACGCTGTATAGGACTTTAGTTAGACCAGCCATGACGTATGGGTTTCAGACAATACTTATCACCAAAAAGCAGGAAGAAGAGTTCAATGTCAGTGGCAAAGTGGAAGATGTTACCATTTTCTTGGAGAGTGACAAGAAGGGCCAAGATTAGTAATGAGTTTGGGAGTTTGGGAGAGTGACAGCAAATATGGAAATGATAAAACGAGAGAGCGAAGACTGCGGTTGTTTGGGCATGTCCAAAGGAGAGTTGTGGAGCATATAGGGAGAATTATGGTGCTACTAAGAAAAGGGATGAGATGAAGACCAGAGAGGAGGTTTATGACGTGATAAGGAAATATCACACAATACACTCTCAAAAATCCCGGGTCAGACTGACTCGGAAAAGGAATCCGTTGGGGGCACACTCGGAAAAGTGTCAGTTTCAACCAAATTGCGGGTCGAGGTTGACCAAAATATGAGTCTACCTGACTTAGATTTTGTTCAAACTTGACCCGCAATTTGGTTGAAACTGACCCTTTTCCGAGTGTGCCCCCGACGGATTCCTTTTCCGAGTCAGTTTGACCCGGGATTTTTAAGAGTGCAGAGGTGAAGAAATTGTATTCGTCGTGGTTATCAATTCTATGGGAATAGCCGAAAAAAAGGTAGATGGTCCGACGTCTGCTTACATCAACCACATCTAACATGGTGGATCAATACCTCAATGCTATGGTTAGCCAAAAAAAATGTTTAAGCTACTGGAAATCAATGCATAAACCCATATCTCATCCTGGTCTTCCTTGAAAAAAAAGGCATAACGAGTTGACAAGTATCTCGTCGTATGCCTATGCAAAAGTCGTTAACTGTATGTTGTGTTCTTGTACAAACTCCGTAAATTGCATTTATTATGCATTGCATTAGCTGCCTTCGCATAGGCACCTGACGAACTCATAAACGTGGTCCGAAATAGCGACACACATTCCGCCCTTATTCACTAAGTGAAATGTCATCAGTTCAGAAAGCATCCATAACCAGACATTTAGTAATTAATCGACTGGCTCAGACAGGATAAGACATGAGGTCCCGGTTGAAATTCTGTACTAACGAAAACCATCGATACCACCAGGTGCAATGGGATAGACACTACAGAAAAACATGGAACCAAAGAGGGTTTGGTTGCGGTTTTTCTACTGAAACACGACGTCACTTTTGTCACTAGCTTGAAAGGTTAACCACATGTTCATTTCACCTTAAAACCATCACTGTGAGAAAGACAATACAGTCCTTACTTTGAGCTCGAGCCTGTCTTTTGAAAAGTACCATCGTAATGATGTAGACCAATCTCTGAGGAGAGTCTCCGGATGACACTCTCATGATCTCAGGGAGTGTCGACTGTTGCTGAGATGACAATGTCTTGGAGGAAAAGGGGTCAGGGTTACGGTTGCCATAGGGTATCCAGATCAGAATACGGTTAGGCTTATGTTAGCTAATCCTTCGTGATATCATTCAAGAACTACTCCGATAATGTTAGTTAGCAGGTGCACCCTATACTCGATTCCTCGTCATGGTCCCATACACCTTGCAGCATTTATTACTAAACTGGCGAGAAGTTTATATTTTCTATTTTCTGCTGCCATTATGTTACCAACAATTGTTCGTTTTAGATTGTATTTATTTGGTTTATAGTCACCATTTAGGAGGGACTTTATATAACATTATTGTATTTTTTTTTGGGGGGGGGCAGGTAATCCTAAGGTGGTGGTTGTTGTCAGTGTAGTATTTATGTGTTGTTACATCAGTATTGCAAAGTTATGGATATCTGAAAAATAGGATAAATAAACAAAAGAGTTGCAATCCACAAATATGCTTGACATTGACCTTCGTATCAAGCCGTAAACCTTCTTCTACGGCAGGTTGAAAACTTTTTTTGGAACTATTTGTAACCATTTCAAAACTGTTATCAGGTACCAAGAGTGGTTATTTAAGTCTGTCTTTCCTAATTATTCCTTTGTGCTAAATCATTTCTTGAAAAGCCCAAGAGTTTTTGGTAGAAAGATTAAGATTTTGTTCTCGAGACAGTTTGGTGGTTTATGAAGGGTATTGGAAAGGCATTATCTTCAACTTGTTATCTATTACCTTTCCTTAACCCAGTACTGGTCAATCTGCAAGCTGAGGAAATCGTTACTCTCACCTCCCCGAATTATCCGATGGCGCATGGTTCCCATTGCTACTACCTGTGGTTCATCACGGTGCCAGAGGGACTCTTCGTGCACTTCACCTTTCTAGATTTTAATGTCACTTTTGGCACCTTCCTATCCGTCGGCTTTGGCTCCGATCAGGAGAATATATCGACCCAGTACGCGGTTTATCAGCATCGCTTCGACCCAAGCGAGACGGTGATTCGGAGCAATACAGCCTGGATGCAGTTCCACTGCGGTATCTACGGGAGTTCCACCGGGTTCGCAGTGAATGTAACTGCTACCAATATCACGAGTAAGTTAAAGAGAATACACAGTACTGGTTGATTACTTGCAGAACCTAGGACGAATATAGCAAGGCAGGACCGGAAGCGCGCACAATTTGTATTGTTATTGATCAGTGCGTGGCGGCAGTCGTGTGTCCGCTTGCACACGACACCTAAACCAAGCAAACAAGGTAGCCACATTACGGAACGATAATTTTGGTACTTTATCGAAAATTGCATTTTGGGCTGATTTTCTGTTTAATTAAGGTATTGGCTAAACATTTAACCACAGTTAAAAAAATCTGAGCCGCATGATTCCCATGCTACCAGTGTCTTTGATGAGGTCTAAAAATGAGTCCTGAAAAAATTGTTTTCAAAATGATTATTTAGTGCTTTAAAAAATGAACAATCGTAAGTTGACCAGATTCACTTGCCCATTTCCTCCCATAGACTTACTGTGTGTACACCTAGGTTAATAAAATTCGCCCCGAGTTTTATTGTTTATTCACGTATAACTTGCCATTGGCAGTGTAACTTTCCAAACTTTTGTATTCTAGGGTGTTTATTTGTCCATTTGAACACTACTTTGTAGCTTAGATACCAAAGTTTGACAATATTTTAAATTGAAGCTCCACAATGTTAGCCTATCACTTTAACAGAAAACTGGTTATAGCTACGACTAAGAAGATAAGTTAAAAGAAAAAATAGATATCAAAACTACGGTTTTCTATAACTACATTTTATGTGCATAACTGTCAATGTAAACCTGAAATGATACCAAAAAATTACATTTTCATAAAAGTCTGAAGATTTACGGAAACAAGAATGCAATTTATGTTGCAATCTACATGAAAGTGATTGAAGTTAGAGGTTTCATTTCTTTATACTTGGTTATACATGTAATGATATTTGTTACCAATTTGAATTCATTAAATTTGATGTTGATATTGATTTGTATTTCTTTGTTAATTTCTTGAGAGGTTTTTTCAGAAAGCCTAAATACACACAATCCTATTTCGTGCGTTAACTTAATGGGGTGGGGCTCTATACACATGTCAAATGGATGGTTATATGTCACCTACTATGATATCGTATTTCATACAGTATATTGCATAAATTATCAGTTTGATTACTGTAATTGTATTGAATCCTGTTTCATTTGTTAACTTGATAATGGGGGGGGGGTAGGGTACATATGCATAATGGGTGGCCTTATCTGTTATGTGTAATCTATCATATTCATTTGTTGTGGATTTGTGTGTCTGTTCTGTTTGTCTATAGGCCTACTTATTTCTTATATCCCGTATTTGTGTTTGTATTTGCATTATTGATTGTACGGTTTCAAATTGTTAAGCTCATGTTATTTGACCTATGGACCATGAAATGAGTAACTGAAAGAAAGTTATCTTTCTAGAATGTGGACAATTATTTTTTTTCTTATTTCTTCACTTTTTTAAATACAACGTAGATTACATTACACACATTTTTGGCACTTTTGGTTCATAAGCAGTAGACTTCAGAAAAGAAGGGCAGCTTCTAATGCAATTTATATGAAAGATCAAAGATATGGGTTTTTCTTTTTTTAAATTGTAATGATTTCAACTTTTGATATATTTTTTGGCTTATTTGTTCATCTTTCTTATACATAATGAAATGACTGAAAATTAAACAATAAACCAGTTTGTAAAACTTTAATTATTACAACTTACGCTTGTAAAGGACGAATTTCATTTAAACGAAACTTGTGTAACAAGTTATAAAAGAAAATTGATAGATCAACGTAAAAAGTAGGCAATAAATCATGCATGCACGAGATGCCTCTCCAGAAATGTGCAGGTGATGGTATTCCTTTCAACATAATATACCACAAGCAATAGGCCGCTTCGGTAATTTATTCAAATTTATGAATACTTTATTTTGCAGCCTAGTGACGGGATATTATATCCTGGTATTAAACCAATGTGTGCTACAAACTATGACATATGGTGCCGAACAATGGGTCTTTATAAGGCTAAAGAAATATAAAAAAAACAGCGTCTTGTTACTCAGAGAGCCATGGAAAGAAAGACGCTAAATGCATAAATACGAGACAGGTGTAATACCTCAGACATACGTATGTACCCAAATCAAAGATACCGTTGAGAAAATTAAATAAATTGAATGGAGGTGGTCAGGGCATATCGCCAGGATAACAGATAATCATTGGACAAAGAGGGTAACAGAATGGCAACCTCATTCCGGAAAAGGGAAAGAGGGAGACAAAAGCGACGGAAGAGATGACAACAGAATACAGAAGAATAACATGGTCACAAGATGAGAGAAATTGATGTATGGATAATGCTCGAAGAGGGTTTCATACTACAGAGGATGGATCAGCCTAGACAAGTAGATGAGATATTTCTTTCATGTGTTGCTATGGAAAATCAATAATAAAAATGTACCTTGCAAGTACAGGTGTTTGCTATGTCTGGTATCTGGTTGCCAAGAGTAACCTTTGGTTAGAATAGTATGCATAAAATTTGCATTTAACATGAAACTGTTCTAGTGACCTAGGGGTTAGTTGAAGGAAATTGTGAGCGTGCGCAGTAGCACTCGTGTGGCTGTTCCGTGAAGTTCTACGCATCTGCGAACATAATTTGCATTTCAATGCCGTGGCAGACCTGGCTCAATGCACAACAAAGAAACTGGCCTTTGCTTCCAATCCTGTCGTTTTGTAAATCCTTGTGCAGAACAACAGCATTTTAATATCAACTGCTTTCAAACCTTCTGTGAACAGATGGTATTATAAAAATGTCACTATAGTACAGGAGAGAGTAGTTGAAAACAACAGAACACTTCGTTTTGGACATATCTATTACACAAATCCCCACTGCTGTCAAAGTACTAACACAGAAATCTATATGTGGGACTATGTTAATTGTAGCCATGCACACTGCAGCAACGGAGCCTACTCCGTCGGGTACTCAAACTGCCAATTCCTCAACTCTTTATTGCATATGAAGTGAAGTAGTCCCACATTATTATGCAAATGTAATTTACTCTCAGGTGGAAAATATGGAAATGTGAAATTTTGATGAAAGATTTCCCATCATCAACCAGTACTGTGTGTTCTCTTTGAGCTCAAGAAAGCATTTTTTTTAGACAAAAGTTGATAATGACTGAAATGCCAACTGCCTTTATATTTTTGTCATGCAATTATCAAAAGTGCCCATGCCATAACTTTTATTGAATTGTCCCAATTTCTGAAAGAAGGAATCACAATATTCATGTATGCAGGTGCGTCGATACTGGAGTGGCAAGGGGGCAGTCGCCACCCCAATGAAAATATTTTATTTCACAAAAACGCAGTATGTGAAGCAATTTTTGGATTTCATGAGATGACTAAAGTAAAAACTAAAATACATTTGAGCGAAATAACAATTATATATTTATTTTTTTTAATCCACCAAAAATCATGAAAAAAGTATTAAATTAAAGTAATTAAAAAAACACAAAAATTGATAAATTTTGATCTAATGTTAATTACTATTAAATTAACATCAGAATAGTCTATTACAAGTCTAATAAGGCGCGTAAGCACCACGTGACTCAACAACTCTGAATACCGCCATTTTTAAACACAGGTTTTAGCGTCGAGTCGGACGCTACGAAATGCTCAGCATTCCTAAAATACTTATATTATACTTGTTTCACCAGGGGTGAGCAAATATTAATTCCAGATGTACCGTTCACGGAAAAATGGCAACTTCTAAAATGTCTTTAAAATATTCCATAATTATGAGCAGCAGTGTATTTGACATTTTTTCCCCACTTATATCGACGCCCCTGCCTATATGCCACACATCCTAATTCACTTTGTAACCTACTGCTGCTAAAAGCCTGAAATGGCGATTGTTGTGTTACGGAATTGTGTTTACGAAAAAGACCCCGTACTTAATCACCTATAGAATTGCATGTGATATTTGTTTATGGAAAATTACATTAGTCACATAAGGTGTGAGCGAAATGAGAAACGTGCACTTAATGCTATACATTTATAACACTGTCATGTTTTTTTCATTGATTTAAAATGGACAACTTTACCATATATTTAACTTTAGTAATTTTGTTGTTAGAAAACAAAGTTGTCTTTCCCATTCTTAGAGCTTCATGTAACAATGTTTAGATAATTAATCTCACCTACATTATCTGTCATGTTTTAAAGAAAGGGCGCCTCTTTTGCACAGCTAAAAATTAACATTATGTAAAAAAAAAAATGGTATATAGAAGAAAATGCTATCTCAGAACCTTTAGCAAAGTATCTAAGCAAGAAACTCAGTTCTATTTTCGTGACTGTTAGACTGCCGTGTTACAATTAAGAGTTTCCCTGGTGTCTAATTTACCCGCGATTTTATCAATACTTATTTTGACTATATTGGCAGTATCTTTTTCCTTAATTTTGTTTTGTTTTTTTAATGCGTAAATTTGTTCTTTCTAGAAATATCATGCAGCTCATATAATCAACGTTTATGTTAAAATAAATCTCCACAATGTTAACCCATCCCTAACAGGGTTTATTTGTAGAAGGATTAAATCCCTATTTCATCCTTCAAATTGGCAACATGTTTAATTTCTTTTGATGACACTTCCAAAAGAGGTGTAATGCATCACAAATAAAAAAATATATCTATATTGGGTCAAACATTGCCAATTTGCATGAAGCATTGCTGAAGATTTCTTATCATTTTTCGTTTGAAAAATTCTTGTGATCGACTCGTACATTGGACTGCAATAAATGTAGGTTCAAATTGAAGGGGATTTTTCCTCTTTCTTTTCAACTGTTTTCCTTTAGTTTTCTACTCCTAATTCATGAGTTATGATAAGAAATGTCATAAATTCCACAAAATGTTTGATTTTTGCGTGCATTTGTTAAACAATGTCTTATTTCAGGTCACACATTTCCCGAATGCCGTTTTGGTGAATTCCAGTGCAATGATGGCCATTGTATACCAAACCATTTCCGTTGCGACAACACCCGAGACTGTTCAATGGGCGAGGATGAAGGACACAATGGAAACAGAGTTAACTGCACGGGATACAATCCAAGTGAGCATTCCTTATAAAAAAATGAACCATGGCAATAGGCCTACCATGTTAATACCATAGTGATACCATGGTTTACAATGATATTGGCCAATTTACCATGATAGTACTATGATAGTTCTAAAATAAGTATCATGGTAATACCGTGTTGATACCATGTTCATGGTTTACCTTTGTATTGACCAGTTTACCATGGTAGCTCTATGATAGTTCCATGGTAATACCATTGTAAATTGGGTAATACCATTGTAAATTGGCCAATACCATGGTAAATCATGCTATTATACCATATTTTATTTTTAGATCTGGGGTGAAATTGTAACTTAAAGGCAGGGGATCTCTTTTGCATGCCTAAAAATTAACATTGTGTAAATACAATGACATTTAGAAGAACATGCCATCTGGGAACCTTTAGCAAAATATAGGAGCTAGAAACTCAGTTTTAGTGGAATTATAGTGACCGTTAGACTCGGATTTGAATTTTTTTCTCGCGAGAAAAAATTCCTACCATAGAACGTACACTAAACGGCTATTGTTTTTCTTTTGCATTTTTCAAATTCTAGGCAATCACTGACCCCCAGATTTCACGGACATGCCCTTCATCAATAGCATAAGGGCATGGGTTATCTTTTCCTGGTCTGTGGGGATGTTTGCAAATGAGATCCACTGCCTTTAAGATTTGACTGAAATTTTAAATGCTTTCAGTTTTCCCCTGTAGGTTTTCATTTGATCAAATTCAATTTGAAATGGAAGATAACAACCAGGGTTTTGATTTCCGATTATAATTTTTTTCAAGTGAATTCCATTGATATCACTTGATCACCTTTATGGGAAATTGCAATATTTTCCCAATAGGGATCTTAAATTCCCAGTGGAAAGGGTTTATTTATACTTATTAATTACACTAACTACCTGGGTTATTTGGATTTTGGTAGAACCCACTGAGCTGACAATTGGAGGGATTTTAGATGGATTATTATTACTTAATGATATCAATTGATTCAGTAGTATCAATTGTATTTCGTTGCTGAACTCAAATGCCAGACTTTGATCGCAAGTTAAAGTTGTTGTTATTCAGATGAAAAAGATGAATAAAAAGAAGAAAAAGGAGGAGAGCAGCAAGGACGAGAATCGAAATAAAAGAAGGAACAAACGAGTAATGATATAATATTACTGATAACAATAATAGAACAGTTTAGATTTATTTAAATTATAAATTATCTTTCAGTTAATTACACATTTCTTCATGTTAATGCTTAAGTTTATGTCTGTAGCATCGTTTATGTCTGTGTGTGTGTGTGGGGGGGGGGGGTGGGTGGGTGGGTGTGGTCAATCCATTTCAGTGAATAAGGAGAGAATACATTTTTGCCCGAATTCAGATGTAACTGTATGGGAAAATTATTAACAATCATTTCCATTGAATTGCATGTATCCACTGGTGGGTTAAAGCCATAGGCTAACAATGACCACATTTTAAAAGAAATATGAGCTACATAAAAATGAAACCCTGAAAAAAATGAATTTCAAAATGATGATTCAATGCTTTAAAAAAGTGAAAATCTACAAGCATTCAAGTTGACCGAATTCACCTGCCTATTTTCTCCCATTTACTTACTGTGTGTAGATCTAGGCTACTTTGTCCTCAATTGGAGGGGAAATTGTTTATGCATGCATATCTTGCTTGTAGCAGAATAACTTTTCGAAATTTTGTTATTCTAGGGTGTTATTTGTCCATAAGTTTGACATTTCGTTTTTAAATTGAAGCTCAACAATGGTTGCTTGTTACTTTAACTGTTGTCATGTTTTGTACCTGTTTAGGAGCATGTGGCATCCATGGCGCAGAGTATACATGTCTTGACGGGACTTGCATCCACATTGATTATCGATGTGATCATATCTATGACTGTTTCTTTGGAGACGATGAGTTCGACTGTGAGTCTGCATTTCCGATCTTGTACTGCCAAAAATGTAATGAAATTTAAGCCTCTAGACAGGAAGAGCATCAGGGGAGCGTTTCATGCATGAAGAGTATGGTCGGTGATTTTCCCTGACAACTTTTATGAGCTACTGAAATCCTTTCATCTGATTAGCTGAGAGCAAATTTGTCGTTGAAAATCACCGACAAAACTCTTTATGAAACGCTCCCCTGGATTATACAAATGGAATTCGCCAGGACAGGTAATGTATTGAAACGTTAACTGTATATTTGCCCTAAATCACTTGGTCATTTAAGAAATACGATCATTACAACCTTGAAAAAACTTGTGATCATATACAAAGTGTGAAAGTATCAAATCGCAAGTCACATTACCTATCGAGTATGTAAGAAGACAGAGAAAACACTGACGATTTAGGGTGTTTTTTCATTGGTAAATAATGTCAAGCCTGAACCTTTAACACAATCATGTGCTTGAAGGTGCATTTTTCAAATATTTTTTTCAAATATTACTTCTTTGAAACTGGTTAATGTGGAGATATTTGTTTAGATCCATTTAACTGGATCATATCAAGTTCACATTGAGGTTGTAATATACACCTTTGCTTGATTCAAGAAAGAGAAAGTTGAAATCTTTGAACTTTAGTCAGATCTATCAACGGCGTGATTGCTTAGTGGATAGAGCGTCCGCCTCACATGCGGAAGGTCGCAGGTTCGAGCCCTGGCCGGGTCATACCAAAGACTTTTGAAAATGGTACCTTCTGCTTTCTAGCTGGTGCTCGGCATTCTAGAACATAGAAGGGTAATAATAACATTCATGTTATGCAGGGCCCGCTGGAAGGCCAATCTGTCAGACTGAAGTGGGTACCCTGGGTAAATAAGGCTATATTAATAATAATAATAATAATAATAATAATAGCACGTTCTTGTATAGCGCATCATACGTAGCTTATCGCACGTCTCTATGCGCGTTATTATTACCCCATGGTCATGACAGGTACATTTATGCTGTTACGCAGCTGTTACGCGCTTGAAGCTATAAATGACCCGACCAGAATAGTAGTAGTAGTAGTATATATTATTATTATTATTATTATTATTATTACTTTAGTTTATTATTATTATTCATTATTTTATTATTATTATTATTATTATTTTCACTTCATTATTCATTATTATTATTATTATTATTATTATTGTCTATATTATATGTAATAAATCACCATTGGATGTTTGAATGGATCATAAATTGCAATTTATCCTCTCTACTCAAAAGTATTACAACATACACTATAACGCATGCATTTTGAGTTGAAGGAGTCTTTCTGTAATGGCGTCCTAATAAAGTTGTGTTTTTGGAAAATGACAAATTATTTGAAAAGAAATCAATGAATATAATTTCTCCTTTCTTGTCCAAGGCGGAGAGATTATCAAATGCAGGCGCACCCACTACAGAGGGGCTGGAAAATAAAAATTTAACATTTTTCGCCTCCCTATAGGGGTGGGGTGTTAATTCACACTAACATCGGAATTCAATTTCAAATTTGCCGTCAAACGGTTTTGATGGCTTGGGAAGACTTCCTAGTAACAGAAAATGCCAAAATGTTCCTTTGATGTTGTCTCAGAGAGAAGACACCACGCAGCGAAGAAAAATGCGCCTCATATCGCTCATAAGACAGTGCAATAGGAGAATAAGGCTACTGTACTCCACATTATTGTATCCAATGTACTAAAAAGTCGCATGACAGTAAATTTCAGGGTGTTTACAATAGTAAACCGCCTTTACAATTCAGATAGGATAAGAAATAACTTGAAGAGGTCTTGTCTAAAATAGGGGGCGTATCCTCCTCACCACTGTCTTATGAAGATAGGAGGCGCTTTCTTCTTCGCGGCGTGGTTTCGTCTTTCTGAGACAGCTTCAAAGGAACATATTGATATTTTTTTTTTGGAAGTCTTTCCAAACCATCAAAATCGTTTGACGGTAAATATGAAATCGAATTACGATGCTAGTGTGAATTAACACCCCACCCCTATAGGGAGGCGAAAATCTGTTAATTTTTTTATGTTCCAGCCCCTCTGTCATAAGTGCACCTGCATTTTATAATGTCTACGCCTTGGAGAAGAAGGAGAAATAATATTCTTTGATTTCTGTTCAAATAGTTTGTAATTTTCCAATGATAAACTTCATAAGGACATCATTACAGAAAGACCCCCTCCAACTCAAAATGCATTCGTTATGGTGTATGTTGCCATACTTTTGAGTGAGGAGGGTAGTCCACGTGCATTTATATATTCTGCTTTGGTACACTTGGAAACCATAATTTTGAGGTTTAGGATTAGGATTGAGGTTGGAGACTGAGGCTGTTCTTCGGTTAGGAATAAGGATTCTGGTATAAGATAGGGTTTTAGGGTTTAGGTTACACTTGGATTTTCGGTCAGGGATGGTGACCTTGTCAGGTCTTATCAGATATTGAAGTCAGTAGTGGCTATCGTGTGGGTCTTAGAGAAACTTTGGACTGTTCAAAACCTTTCTACGATAAAAGATTAATTTACAATCGTGATCATTGCATCAAATCAGACTGAGGCTGTTCTTCGGTTAGGAATAAGGATTCTGGTATAAGATAGGGTTTTAGGGTTTAGGTTACACTTGGATTTTCGGTCAGGGATGGTGACCTTGTCAGGTCTTATCAGATATTGAAGTCAGTAGTGGCTATCGTGTGGGTCTTAGAGAAACTTTGGACTGTTCAAAACATTTCAGAATGATATGCAAAATATATTAACACAAACAAATATGCAATATACATTAATACATACAAATATGCAATATACATTTACATTAATAATACCATAGGTTGTAAAATATTGTCATTGAAGTATATACCAGTAAATACAGTAATTAATCATAATAATATTGGAAATTGGGGTAGTTACAAAGCAAAAGGCTTGAAAATTA
>JZLH01S0052500.1:80644-90891 GCA_001188425.1 Eucidaris tribuloides | reverse complement strand
TTAAAATAAAGTGTCGCAACAATTTTCCAATTGGCATGACCCTACTCTCGAAACCCTCCCTATTTTTTTATATGTGCTTTGATATTTGGCGAACATTTTATCGTTGTCGAATTGCTGATGCTTTTTCATATTCTACCATTTCCCCCCATATTTATAATAACATAAATTATAAACCTCACACACACACCTACACACGTACACACACTACGAAAAATACACACACACACACACACACACACAACACACAACACAACACACACACACACACACACACAACACCACACACCACAAACACAACACACAACACACACAACACACACACACACACACACAACACAACAACAATACGCACACACACACACACACGACACACACACAACACACAACACACACAGACACACACACTTACTACACACAAAAACACACACAGACACACAGTACCACACAGAACAACTATAGTATATACACACATACAAACAAACACACACACACATACATACATACACACAAAACACATAACACCACACAGACACACAGACACACAGACACACATAGACACACAGCCCATATCACACACACACACACACACACGTAAATAAACGTCTAAAATCAAATATTTTGGATTTTAATCTCACGACTAGTCGCCTACTCTACATTGTTGAAGAAGAAGACCGCAAAACATGATCTAGACGGGCAAGCAATTTAACGAAATCCCCTGTTCCCGTTTAGGGTTAACTCGCAACCAGTCATGCCCCGCATGAATCGCACGACACCAACTAAACGATTTCATTTCCTAGATTTCGTTTCACTCATACAAGATAACAGTCATCAACCTCAGAAATCTGCAAGTATATAGACATCGATTTTTTTCTTTCTTCAGAAACTATTAACACAATTACCAATAAGAGATTGAACGTTCCACACAGTCATGTACTTCTATTTCTCATGGGGTACATTTTTCTCGTCACCTCCTTTCATGATGTCTTTGTGTTGAGAGCTTTAGTTCCACAAGGCGTTGAAATCACTTATAAGTTGAGAAAAATGCATTTTCTTTCCGGTTTGTTCTACATCGTACCTACGTCGAAAAAATACAAACAAAACTTGAGATATTTCTTACTTGCTCGAGTAATTGCTTCAATTATATACTATCGCTAGTAAGTAGTTGAGCATTATTGCTGTGTCAATACTCATTCTTTAGTGCAAAGTAGATTTAGCGCATTGTGAATAAGTCTTCACTTTATGTATCGAGAGAAGCAGGTATCCGGAACCTTTTTCACTGACAATCTGATTGCAACACATTGATCGTCGGTGATAATTACCTCTACACACTGGCGAAAAAAATCTTCGCGCAGCGATTACAATTCAAATTCTTCTAAGAGGAATGCGCTTTCTAGTATCACTGCATTCAATGCCCACACCGGATGAATTTCGCCACGCTGCGACACAATATTAACCACTGACAAATGATTTTGAACACGATGCCCTAATAAAGCTTGCCGTATTCACCGGTATATAACCTAAAAAACCAAGCTATTTTAGCTCTACGGCAAATGAACTTTGGTAGCACCAATATCAGTTGTTTAATAATTCTAATCATTGAACATGATTATAAGTCTATAACATTATATATCAAAGAAGAGGAACAGAGCTTTACAATCATACCTAATTCATGAAGAAATTAATTCATTATAATAGAATACTTTTGCCATGAAATCGTTTTCTTTTTTCTGCGACACACTGATATAATGAAATACATAGAAAAAAGGATTTGTTTGCATATTTCTAAGTTTTTGTCCCGGTTTTGTCTTCAATATCCATGTTACATTCACAAGTGATGATTTTTCAATAATTATACAATCACCATATTTTTTATTTAGTGAAAAAATATATATTTGATCAAACTATTGACTTTTGTATATTTTGTTACAATACATACAGTGTAGTTTAAGCGCATATTCACGAATTACTATCACGTTGTCGTCTAAATGAATTTTTTATCTTCTCCTACACCTTTTTGACGAATTACACTTTGATACATCAAATCTTGTAATTTAAAAATTACATAATTTAAAATGGAAATCAAGAAAAATAACAAGAAAACATTTCAAATAATTTTATTGTTTTTATTTTTGGCCAATTAATAAAGATAACAAAAGAATTCATTTATATTTCTATAATAGATAAAACATAATATTCCATGTCAAATTGAGCCAACACATATAAAAAGTTGACATTACTTTCTGATGGTGAAAAAAACACAAAACCATCAAAAAATGACACACTGACCTTTCAAAATGTCGGTTGCACATTGTCAACACAAATTCACACGTAACCTTAAAACTATCACCAAAATGTTTCATAAAATTTTTAGGAAAATCACAAATTTGATCAAATTAATTTACGAAAAAAATTATGGATGTGCAAGAAAAATTTGGTGGGGGCACATTGCCTTGAGGCTTTTTGTGTTAAAGTCCTCTTAATCAAATTCATTTGCCTTTTGTTATACCTTGTTTAGTATTACATCACCAAAATCCACTTCCTCCAACAACGCCATTACTTTATGCAAATGTTCTTTCTGACATAGCAAGGGATTATTATGATTCAAAGGCTGTCAGAGGAGTATTGTGGAAAATTTATTAATTGTGCAGTATAGCACTAATAACAGCACTGAATCGAACCTAACTATATCCATCGTTTAACAATCAAGTGATTACGAGCATCACGTTCACATGGAGAATATGGATACAGATAATCTGCGAGGAAATTTATTAGTCTCTTAAGCAGGGTGCAGAAAATGTTTTGAAAACTGTTTTAAAATATATGATGCCATATATTCATGGAATCTGAGTGATAGTATTAGTTACCAATATGCATCTTCAACAAATAAACATATCATTGATTTTGCAACAAGACCTCACACAGAGGATAGCTGTATTGATTTGGTCCGGAAATCGTATTAGAAAAACCTCTGAAGCAGGATTTGATTTCGCCATTTTGAATTTAATCACGCTTAACGTTAAGTAACCATACGTATATAAAATATCGGCGATTTCTCTCCCCATTTGCAGCACGGTTTACCACCATGTGAACACCGCCTATTATATCTAAAGAATCACTACATGTAATCGGGCATGTTTGATTAATTCAATTGAAGTTGGTGAATTTACTACAGTAAACGCCTGTGGACAAGTTTTCAAAATTCGTGTTTATTATTTTGTTTACCAATGAATTACAAGTTTCACCAGATATGTAATCCAATTATTTGACATCAATGATTGCCGCATACTAATATCATGTCTGATCCTAAATTAGATTAAGTCCAAATTCATATTTAGTATCATTTTTCACAATTTCTAGACTTCATCACCTGCTCGATTATGTGGCTATCAGGAGAAACGTAATTTTACATGATATACCACTAAAGGCTTAATTTGTTCGGACTTACGTTACCTAAAACAGTAAATTCAGTACTAGTCTACAATAATAATAATAATAAAAATAAATAAATAAATAATTAAATAAATACAAAAACAAATACATATTATAATAAATAAATACTGTGTATAAAAATATCTCACATAAAAATCTATATCTAAGATTATTACAGTTAGATCTAACGTTCTACAGTATAAGTTACAACTTCTAGAACCCACGAGCAACACTGACTCTTTTCCTTTCTTACGTCAATCAATGTAGTTCTTTTCAAAGCATTAATAATGCGCAAGCAAAAATGAAACTCCAACTATTAAATGAAAAGTAAAATGAGAAATTTTAGTCATATCCTACGAGTTAAATCGCCCGTCATTTTCACAAACTTAAGACTTCAACAATGTGGAGTATTTTTCACATAATTTGTCCGTCTGTATTAATCCTACCTGCAAGTCATTCCGCACACCTCAATACACTACAGGTTAAGGTATTCATAAATTAAAATGCAATCACACTTTCAAAATCATTTTGTATTTGATCAAATGAATCTCTTAAATCGCTACTGGTCATAGATGGAATAAATATTCGGACTGTAGTACCTTTTCACCACCATTCATCGCAGTAATCCTCGTACAGTATTTACGCGATTTAACTTCCATCACACAATTACAAATGTTGTGCGATCATGCATGCATGATGAGCAGACAAGTTTATTACGAATTTAACTTTTCTTATTCAATTGTTGTCCTTGAACAATGTTTAAGTAAATACCTTTATAAGATCTTGCTGATATTCGCCTAATGCACCATGACAAGTATCATTTTACATTGTAAAGATTCCATTAGAGGCATGGGAAATGGGAATTTTTGCAGTATCCCCTGAAACATCTTTTATAACACTTAAATGCATGCAAAAGATCAATAAGGACAAATTATTTCTGTCTAGTCTAGTATCATTGCCCAGTAATTATACATCTTTTTCTCTCGCAAACTTTTGCTCTAAATGCATTAGCTGGGATTGGAGAACAAAGAGTGACACAGTAAACCTAGTCCAATGACTCGAATCATATAACAAAATCGCAGTGAAAAAACCCATCTGAAGGATACAATACTTAACTCGCTGCCCTAAATAAGAATGCATACAATCCTATCATTACGTCTCATTGAAACATATAATAATAATACAACAAACCGCACATCAACTACCTAAAATATCATAATAGACTGAAGACATTGTCATCTTCTGACAGAGATAAACCGGTTGAGCTATTCCAAATACCCTTCACCTAATTATCCACCGCACCGCAATAACTTTCAATCAACATACCCCCGAATCATATTTCATTTGATCTGTGCTGAATGGTTTACTCAGTCCACCTGTTAAGAAATTATCTTGCCAATTTAATGTTGCTCTCTATTTCTTCATTCCCATAGGTGATAAATATTGCTACTACCACAGAGAACATGCAATTATTCGGAACAATATCTTCAATCCTTTATTCTATTCGTTTGTTATTCCAGTAATTATAGGAAAGATGAAAGAATACCTACAAACAATCTATACATGTATTATACTCTTTTACCACGAAAAACATTTTTGTGGAATATAATTGCACTTTGATCTTACATCGAAAAGATTAGCTTGCCCTTTATGATCTAACGACTATAGAAAACTCATCTTTATACAAGTGAATTTAAACCACTTCACAACAATATATTGATATCGTGTCTTTCTCCATGATCTCTTATTACATCAATGTTGTGTTTATCGTTTTCTTCCTTTCTAAATTGACATAAATCCCTCTAGATCGAAACACTTTAATTACACACTATACGATTGCGAAAAATGTCGTATAGTAGCCACCATATTTTCACACTTTTACTCTAAATTTTACGATATCGAATTAAATGACAAATATAATCCCCCCCCCCACAACACACAATCACACCACACTCTCTCATGTAGATATACGCACAAACTCCACGGGGGACCTGATTAATTGGTCAGACTACTCTCATTTCATTACTCGATTATTGTCACGGCTTATCTATTTATTTAAAATATTACCAATTTAAATATAATATACCACAGCTGTCGTCTCTTCAATTTTATTTCTTCTGAGTTAGTTCGCATGTTTTCACTTTCTGTTGCTTTTGGAGGTTGTTGTGGCATTATTCCTTACCTTTCATTTTCATCCAGTTTGATGATAAGGATCAACGTTCTCAGAAAGCATTTACACATTTTGTTTTATAACACAAATGTACTATTATATATTTCGATTATTTTATAGTCACGAGATACTAATACCATGTGAATAAAATGTTTACAAATATTCTATATCTTTCTTGAAGAAACCGTATCAAAAATACGAGAGCTCAAAAATTGATACAAACCAACTTCTATTCATTTTCCACAGTCGCCTCTTAATTCCTTATTGCACTTCTTTAGTATATTTCAATGATATCGATTTATCCTAAACCTACGCTGTTCATTTCTAGATAACTCTGAATATATAAACGATCATACACATAAACGAATGGAAAAAGAATTTACATTCTTCTTCCTTCTTTTTTTGTATGAACATGAATTATTTGACCTTATATGTTTTAAATATTCATCTTCCCCCCGAAACCCCAAAAAACGTTAATATTGCTGTATCAAAATCATCATTTTGTACCAGATGTCCAGCGTGTCTGTAATTGTGAAGATCTGCAATCACTGCCCACTATTTAGAAAAATCTGAGTGAAAAGGAAGCTGAAACTTTAAAGTTCGCGCAAACACACTGTCATAACATTTTGCTGTGCGATGACATTCAACATTCTAACTCCATTTTTACACTTCATGACGTAGCTTAATCATATCCTTCATCAGTTAAAAACAATTAATATTTATTTTACGAATATATACTTAGACTATGTAAAGAAATAAGCTTTAATCAAAACATTGATAATAATCCAGGTAATAACTTATCGCTGGCCACGCTCATCCATTCATGCCACGTCAGAGAGTATCGTATAAGTCAGACATGCCGAGGAATGAATGCTTATACCGCCCTCTCCGCTTCAATACAGCAGAAGTGACACTGTATACCAACCAGTCTCTCGTAGTCCAGATCTGGATACGACTCTCCAACAATCAACTTCAGTTCCACTGTAGCCCAGACTACTTGTTATAACCACAATTTTTATTCCCTCCATCTACCTCCGGTTGGAGCAAACACCTGAATTTCCAACATTACTTATTACACCATGTACCATCTTGTATCCATATGCCTAGATTATTTTGATGTTGGACCATATATGAGATCTATTCTACCCCTATGATCTTAATGTTAGCATGCAGGAATATCTCTCTTATTCTTGCGTAGATATTTTTATGCTTCGTTGAAAGGAATACATAACCGCTGGATTCATAATCCTCGTTATTTTCACAGTTTGAAAACTCTGACCCGATCATTCACGTTATATTTTCACCATAACCCCTCGATGCGGTTTTCTTTGCGAGGTTTTTTCGCCCCTGTTCTCTGCTCCTGTCTGTTGAACATCGGCCCTGACGACGCGCGTAGAAAGTCGCCAGGATCGACGGCGAACTCATCATCGCGTCCCTTTTCGCTCCAGACCGCGTCGGAGGAAGAGCGACGTCTCGCCAGCGGGAAATCCTGGAACAGTACGCATCCATCGCGCGAATCCGATCCTCACACGCTGCGAAAAAATCACAACATTCGACTTCTTGCCGAATCACTCTCGGATGTTAATCCGAGACATTCCGTTGTACTCATCGTGCCCTAGACAGAGCTTGCAGTTCGTCAGTCTAATTAGAAACGATTCGTCCACAAACGTGTCCGCAATCCGATGCCCGTCCGCCGACTCGGCAAGAAACAGGGAAGCCACCACTCCTTCAGAAGCAGATCCACCGGTAAATCGTCCTGGATCATGCCGCATCCAGTCCAAACAGCTGTACAGTTGCTTCAATGATCCACATTTTGCCTACTCGCCAACGAGTAGATTGAGAAAAACTTTACGATACTATACTTAAGTTCGTCGATACGTTCAAGTCACCATGTGTATAGTTTTGAATATAATAACATTGTCTACTGTGAATACTCAGGTAATACTACCTTATCCTTACAACTATCATCTCTTTACCTATTAAAGCGAAGTTTAGTTTGGAATTTTTGTTATTGAAATCTTATGCCAAATCATAACCCTGCAATATAATTCTGTATGTCTTTATTATTTTCCTCTATAGTAATGAGAAATATCGGGGAAGGACCCGAGATTGCACTATATTTTATATATACGCATACAAAAGTTAAAAAGACTTTAAGTTACATGTGTTATACCTCATCTGAAGACAGACGCTGCTCTTTTCCCTTCTCAGATAGAATGCTCATATAACGTGTTACCTATTGAATGTATAATATAAAATATAGCAAAATCTCGGGTCCCCCCGAATTTTTCAATAATTAATAAATAAAAAAACTAATAGACAAAAAGAAGGCTATAATTATGATAAGTCACTATCTAAGACCAGAGTTCTCTCTTTAGAATGAGTATAACACATGAAACCTTAAAGCTTTTTAACCCTTTGGATCTATATGTAAAATATAGTCGTAAATCTCGGGGGTCCCCTCGAGATTTTTCATTAACTAATAAAAAAAAACTAAAGACATTCAGAATCTATTATTGCAGGGTTATGACTTTGGGGCATAAAGCTTTCAAATAACAAAAAATTCCCAAAACTAAACTTGGGCTTTAATCAATCATTTCCAATTAAATTTACTTGTATTTTTATATGTTCTACTTGTGTTTGCTACTTCTGTTTGTCCACACATATCTTTCCAAAGACCCCGCCTTGTTATTCAAAAGCTTCGTTATTTCGAACGCACAAATTTCCTATACGCACATTTGGACCTGATGGCTCATTAATCCGAAAAAAATAATAACTGCGAAGTATCAAATAATACGCTATTCGGATTAAGGCACCATCGGAATAACACACCTTCATAATAACGAACTTTAACCCTTTCAACAGTATTGAGTTAACGTCCATCTGAGCTGACTCTTCAAAGAAGTAGTATATAAACACTCGTTGCAAGCACTCCTCATCTCCGTGATTTTTCTTAGAAAGATGGCTTGTGACATCGCAAGAAAAGATTGTCAGCTCTTAATGCCTTCCACTAACGAAAAAAGAGAAATAGCACTATAACTATAATTTTCTTTCATTTGCTTCGTTTCTGCAGACGTCTGACAGGCGCCTTCAGAGAAAAATTGTTGCTTTTTTTCAGCCACACATCGCAGTATTGGTTTGAATGTGAAAATCTATCCATCACGATGTTGTGCAAAACTGTGCTTTTAAAACATCTTCCTTTTGTTTCTGACGTCTTAACAGACGCCTTAAGAGAAAAGGAATGTTTTTTTTTTCAGTCACACCTTGCAGTATGGGTTTAAATTTGAAAAAAAAAACCATCTCGATGGTGTGAAAAACTGTATACTTTCTTTTGCTTCTATTATTGTTCACTGCTTTCTGTTGCTGTTCGCTCTCGTAGCGGGCCTCACTCAGGTGCGACCAGACTTAATGGTGACGAAAGTGAATTTTATCCGTCGCCTGAAAATGGCAAGCGCACTCATTCGCGTTGCCGTCGAGTCGCGGTGATATCCAGATAATAAATCAAAACAATCCCCTGTTACCGGTGAACGAGGAACTTTAGCTTCGCGAGATAAGTGACCGTAAGAAGTTCGCTGAATCTCGCATCTTAAAATCGATACTTCGAAGTTGTATGCATGTCGTGATTAACAATGTAGAAGGTGGCAAGTTTGCTAGACCAGTCAGTAAGAGGCCCATGTTGATGGGGGTGGGGTGCAGGGGGTGGGGTGTGGGAGGGGTGGATGAAGATGAGGGTGCAACAGCACCCCATGGATTATTTTTTCTAAGGACATGCACAGCATCTATTCCCAGGAATTCCTAGATACCATTAATATGTGTGTGTTTTGTGTTTACGGAGGCGTCACAGCTTAGTGGTTTAGACCGTCGCTTCCCCGGTTCGAATCCTGCCTCGGCGTTTTTGTCCTTGGGTAAGACACCTCATCCGCATACCTCTCTACATCTAGGAGTAGAAATGGGTATCTGAGAGGATGGAGAATTGCGAGTGAATTAGCACCTGAGCGCGTAACAGGCAGTTGGGCTTGTAATACTCCCCAGGGAGTGGAGGTGGGGTACATTGATGTGCAGGCTTGACACAAGTCCAATGATCATCTTAAAAATTCCGGGTCAGTCTGACTCAGAGAAAGGCTCCGATGGGGGCACACCCGGAAAAGGGTCAGGTTCAACCACATTCCGGGTCAAGTTTGACCAGAATACAAGTCACGTTGACTCATATATTGGTCAACCTTGACCCGGAAT
Organism: Eucidaris tribuloides; assembly: GCA_001188425.1. NCBI lineage: Eukaryota > Metazoa > Echinodermata > Echinoidea > Cidaroida > Cidaridae > Eucidaris > Eucidaris tribuloides. The sequence continues at coordinate 81,059 of JZLH01S0052500.1, read as the reverse complement.
TTGGCTAAAATTGACCCTTTTCCGGGTTTGCCCTCAACGGATTTCTTTTCCGAGTCAGTCTGACCCGGGATATTTAAGAGTGGCAAGGGAAAATGTGTGAAGTCATATGAGACAGCGTTTTGCACAGAGCGTCACCTTTACCTGTATGTCTGTGTTCGGGGAAGTGGTATTACGGTCACTTTCATGCAATGACACTAATCGATGCCATATTCAATACTTAGATGTGATCTTGTATACTTTCGTCAGGTGATCCGTGACGAAATACAGCATGTTGGTGTTTTGTGATTTCACCTGTCTGTTTGTGAAAATTCGCGTGTGTGTGTGTGTGTGTGTGTGTGTGTGTGTGTGTGTGTGTGTGTGTGTGTGTGTGTGTGTGTGTGTGTGTGTGTGTGTGTGTGTGTGTGTGTGTGTGTGT
>JZLH01S0052500.1:44398-63560 GCA_001188425.1 Eucidaris tribuloides | reverse complement strand
AAAACAAATAAGTGGCAAAGATCACACTTGATGAAGTGAATTTTGATTAGAATGTTCAATTTCGAGTGAAATCCAGTGCACTTTATTTTTACTATAATATGGAGCGAATTTCAGAGATTCTTATTCTGTATGGAAAGACAACAGAAAAAAAACATTACAAAATCATTATTGCTTGCATATATCATTATACCTTTTCTACACATGAAATGAACATCTACCACAAATTACGTATGTTTTGTTCTGATGATGTATGTAAATACTTATATCGTCGCCCGGCTGGCAGAAGGGCGTTAACAGTAAATTACTTGTAGCGTGACAACCATTGGCTTATTTCACATGAAGTCAAAGTATTGTGATCTTTTAGATCCTTCTATCAGTCCGTAAGGCGAAAATATGGAATGAGCCTATGGGTTTCAAATTAGAGGCAATTTACTGTTAACGCCCTCCTGTTTAGAGCATTTGATAACGACCTTCTGCCAGCAGGACTGTTAACGCCCTTCTGCTTAGAGTATTTGCTAACGCCCTTCTGCCAGCCGGGCGACGATATATGTTTGTACTTTAGCTGATTAATTGTACCGCCAGAAATCAAGGGGGTATGGTATAGTCTGATTAATTGTTGTTGTTATTGAATTGAATTGAATTCAATTTATTTTTCATATTTCTCAAAAAAATGACATTTGGTATTCATGTAAAATGCACGAGGTATTTAAATTTTATCATAATATGTAAATGGATTACAGTTATTTTTAATGCATGAATTTACACTGCGATGTGATAGAACCAGCATGCAAAAGTAGAAGTGAATGTATTATTATTTGCGTTCCCAGCCTAATTATCGCTCGTTACAATTTCATTTTTATATCAATAAAGCCATAAAATCGTGTATAGAAAGGCAACACTTTGCATAAGTCATAACAGAAGCAGTCATTCACGGTACATTCTGAAAAGCGTCTCTTATCTATTAATGTATCTATCCATGAATCTGCCTTTCTGCCCATCTATCTATCTATCTATCTATGAATCAATCTATATTATGTTTCTATCTAAGTTTGTATCCATTAATTTGTCTCTACCTGTCTCTCTATCTATCTATCTATCTATCTATCTATCTATCTATGAATCAATCTATATTATGTTTCTATCTAAGTTTGTATCCATTAATTTGTCTCTACCTGTCTCTGTATCTGTATGTGTTTCTATCCATATTCCTATCTACCAATCTATATAGATATCCATCTATCTATCTACCTACCTACATCTATACTTCTCCATATCACCCAAGTATAGCATCAATGAAAAAATAATAATGAAGTTTTATGTGACATTATTATATTATTATATGATTCTCTGTGTATAGATTTTTCAAGTTCAAATTCCCTTCGTGTTGCATCTCTTTGCCCCCTTTTATCGAGATTCAATTTCAGTGATTTAAATTTCAAACTCTATCAGGTAAAATGATGAAAACCGTGCAGCTCTTTCACAATGTGAGTTTAATTTCGACCTGATGTTTTTTATTACGAATAGAATTTGTTCTTCTGAAGAATATTTGAGGTGTTTTTGCTCCATGCATCTTGAATGTCACATAAGCACCTATATTGTTCGTTATAAAACTCTCTGCGAATTGTTATCAGGCTGCTGTAGCTACGTTAGCAGGTGATCAGATTGACTGGCTGACCCCTTCAGGTGGTTATCCCATCATCTCAACAAAACGCTTGGAAAAAGAAGTCAAACAAGCGTTCTTTGACAAACTGTGTGATTTATCAATAATATTCTTTTTGTTGTCATAAATCTGTACACGCATGTATTGAGTTCTCCAAGAGTGGAAATTCAAAACCGTGTACGTCTTTCCATGCCTGTGAGGTTCGGCCCTGCCCACGTAGTATTCGAAATCGGTGGCGTAATGAAGCAAATCATGGGGGGGGGGGGGTTCCAGATATAAGTGGGCCAAATCATTTGGGGATTGGAAAACGAACATAATACGTACAAATTGATCAATATAATATATAAGCCTGTCTGTACCATGATCAAATTTCATGGGGGGAGGGGGTTCAATTGCCCCCTCACCCCCCCGGCCATCTGACACCAGTATTCGAAATGTTGGCTAATGATGGTTGTTATATGAAATGACTTAAAATGGGGGCGGTGTCATGACATGTAGCTGTTTTGTAACGAATAGAATACAATCAACGAAATGATAAGGGTAAACGTATGTTAAAGTTCCCATTCACACTTCCAAACGAAGCGTACATCTGGATCGTTGCAAATGAAACCGATCTGAGAAGAAAGGCCCAGAGGTACTCGCTTCTTGGCACGGTTGTGTTGTCAAGGGCACCGTATACCTCCGGACTAGCCAGAGATACACTTCCTATGCCAATGTAAATGGGGTCACAATTGATTCTATACGTAAGGTGCTAAAGGTTGTGTTTTTGATTTGCACATGAAACCGTTTTTGCTCACATGTCATCCAAGATAGCCTACATAAAGATACAGTGGACAAAAACTGGTCATTTGAAATTCAGCCGTTATAGTAATATTTTGTAACGGTAGTCTAGGTTTTAGGCACTGGATGAAACTTCCTCCCACTGCTTTTCAATTTGGCAGAGTCCTAACGTGGCAAAGATTGCTCGACGATTGTCTATCTGCACTGGTGTGAGTGTTTGCCCTTGTAAGCTTTGATCAACAGGTATTCAGTTTTCACTAGATGATACATGAATCAGGTCTGGTAGACACACTAATTTAACGGCTGTGTAAAATTCAGTGAGCGTCGTTACAACAGTGCACTATAATATGCATTTCATCACCCCTTATTTTCACGAATCCTGACTATTTAGCCCCAAGTTTTTTGTGAGAGTTGACGATTTGTGTACTTTATGTGCATTGAGCTTATCAAGCTTATTTTGCTCGATTTAAGCTCATTTTAGGATGTACAAATCATATACACAATCGTTCAGCCGATTTTCATTTCTTCGGCATTGATAAATTGTAGCTGTGGGTTCGCAGTTGACTCCAACCAATTTTATGGATAATTACTTTTCCTTGAAAATTAAAACAAATACGGCAATTACGCATTGTCAGCTGGAATCCGGGTAGTTCTGCAAGATATTTGTCTGGTATAATGTATATAAGCGAAATTTGCACGAATACCGATTAAAAATCAAATTTATGGTGATCAACATTACCAGCAGTAGATGTCATTTAATCAATTTGATTAATTATTAAAAAGGGCTGTTAACCTCTGCTATGTGCACTTTTGAACTTCAATTGTGCTGCTTGTGCCCGAAGTGTAGTAGGAAAAAAAATGCAGCAACAGCAGTTAGCTAATCGCACGTCTATTCATAGCTCGTGTATCTTTTGTCGTAGTATTGAGGATTGTACAGGGATTGTACGACGGTAATCGATTTTGAGGCGATCTCGTTAGTACGTTTAGTTCAAGGTTAAAGACGTCGTTCGATCAAAAGAAGTGGACAGAAATTACGATTGCAGCTGCTGATTTTTACCTACACTTTAAAGGCAGGGAATCTCATTTGCACCCTTCCACCGGCACACAAAAAGGTCATTCGTGACCTTAGGCAATAAATGAAGCACATGTTAGTGAAATCTGAAGATCGGTAATTTACCTAGATATTGAAAAATGCACCAAACAGTAACCTTCAGGTAGACCGTTATAGGTCCATGGTTAGACATGCTGAACTAAATCAACTCAGTAATATTATTTCAGTGATCATGATTGTATTGGTCTGTGAATAATACAATTATTGATAATCTGCATGAGACTTATGCATAAAATTTGTCATGTTCAGGAATGCATATGATACACATTTTGTAAATTGTAAAAAAGTGTCATTTATCATAGGCTCCTACATGATACCCCTAACCGGTCGAGTTGGCTCAGTGGTAGAGCGTCCGCTTCTGGTCCGGGAGGTCGCGGGTTCGAGCCTCGACCGGGTCATACCAAAGACCATTATAATAATGGTATTACTGCCTCTAGCCTGGCGCTCGGATGTCTAGATGGTGTAGGAAGTTAAACGCACAGGACTGCCAAAGTACTAACCCCCCACTGTAGTCAAACTGTTTTGTGCAACCATGTTGCCTAGGGTTACTGAAACGGAGATAGGCGCCGCCCGATGTTCCACTATAGGAGCGGGACGGGTTTAACTTTAACTTAACCCTTATGATGAACACACTGCACTAAGGGTCTGAAAGAAGACTAGCAGACTAAGAATTTAGATCAAAGTCTAGCGGTCACTATCATTCCACTAAAACTGCGTTTCTAGCTCCACCTTTCCAAAGGTTCTTACGTGGTATTTTCTTCTAAATTTATATACTAGTGCATTTACTCCATGTCAATTTTTTGGCATGTAAAAGAGACACTCTGCCTTTAATCCGTTGGAGACGATTTGATTTCACTATATCACGCATTTTCCATAGACACCAACACGAGTTAACTCGAACTTAGTGTCCAACGGAATAAAACGTCGGGGGAGAGATTAAATCCTGGTCAGTTGACACTGAAGAGTGCAACGCAGGTCTCAGGTGAACGCTTCATTGTGGTTTTAAATCTGTGGCGGGGTCAGAGTTCGAAAGACAAATTGTAAAGAAACCGTTTCGATTGAAGAGCAGATGCGGTAACTGGATCTAAATCTAAATCATAAATGTTTGCCCGTTCAGCGGCACACCTCCATTTATTCTGGCTGACCTGCTGTTCGACGTCAGTTCTGTGATATCACATTGCATACGGCAGTCTTGTCTGATTTGGAACCTGCAAAGTTCAAGTAGTTTTTGCTTCCCATTTGGATTTCTTTCCCTGGATTAAAGGCATCGTTTAAAGACACAAGTTAACATTGCAGAACTTTTTAAAGGCAGTGGATCTCATTTGCAAACATCCCCGCAGACCAGGAGAAGATAACCCATGCCCTTAGTCTATTGATGAAGGGCATGTCTGTGAAATTTGGGGGTCAGTGATTGCCTAGAATTTGAAAAATGCAAAAGAAAACAATAGCCGTTTAGTGTACGTTCTATGGTAGGAATTTTTTTTTCGCGAGAAAAAATTCAAATCTGAGTCTAACGGTCACTATAATTCCACTAAAACTGAGTTTCTAGCTCCTATATTTTGCTTAAGGTTCCCAGATGGCATTTTCTTCTAAATGACATTGTATTTACACATTGTTAATTTTCAGGCATGCAAAAGAGATCCCCTGCCTTTCAAGAATTGTCAAACTTTAATATCTGAGTTTCATAGTAGTGCTTATGCTCAAATGGGCAAATAAACATCCAAGAATATAGAGTTTGGACAGTATAGTGTCACCGGCAAGATGTGCATGCATAAACAATTACCATTGCGGTGGAGTATAAAATAGCCCAGATCTACACACAGTTGGTCTATGGGAGGAAATGGACTGGTGAATCCGGTCAACGTGAGCTTTAGTAGATTTTCACTTTTTAAAGCACTAAAATATCATTTTGAAATACAATTTTTCTTTAGGGCTTCATTTTTAAACCTTATCAAAGACACTCAGACTTAGAGCATGGGGGATTATGTAGTTCACATTTTTTTAAAAACTGTGGTCATTATTAACTTCTGTCTTTAAAGGCAAGGTTCACCCTGACATCAAGTTGGTTTTTATACAAGCAGAACAATGAAAGAAACATTAGTGAAAGTTTGGCGAAAATCCGCCAAAGAATAACAGAGTTATAAGGGTTCAAAGTTTTAAATTTTTGACGTCACATGCGAGCAGATCCCCATATGTCATATAATATAAATTCCATAAATTGTCATTTTTTAATGGTTCATGATAACTGAATGGTTTTTTTTTCATAGAAGCATGTATGAAATAATGTTTCTGATAATATATTGAATGTGCTGGGTTAAATCATTTTCAAATTTCTGAGAAAACGGCACTTTTATGGAATTTATATCACATGACATATGGGGAGCTGCTCGCATGTGACGTCACAAATTTAAAAGTTCAAAATTCCATAACTCTGTTATTCTTTGGCGGATTTTCGCCAAACTTTCATTAATATGTTTCTCTCACTGTTCTGCTTTTATTAAAACCAACTTGATGTCAGGGTGAACCTTGCCTTTAACGTTGGGAATAATTTTATGCCGTCTTTTTTTATTTTTAAGACTACTTTTTATCGTCTACGTTCGACAAAACTACTTCGTTCGATTATTCAATTATTCAAAATCGAGAAATGTTCATGCAGGATTGTTTTGTTTATCTGAACGAGAGGCTGCCAGGAAGTTTGGATTACATGTTAGTGTAATATTCAATATTTTCTGAAGGGACTTAAATTAATCTTCATTGCTATTAAAATGAAAGAGATAGAGGGCTTTTGTAGGAAGTTTATGTAGCACTTATAAATGGCTTTGAATGTTTTGTAAGAGAGGTAAAACAACTGCGATAATTCATGGTGATATTTGAGCATTTGAGAACAAATTTTCTTGGTCAACGCATTATTTTTAAACATTGCTCTCTTCAACCTCCATGATTATTGAACCTAGTGCGAGTATGAACATAACTGTTAATGCAAATTGCAAAATTGATATTTTTCCTGACATTATTGTTTTTTTAACACGATATGAACTCGATGGTTTTACGCTTTCTTATATCCATGCTCTCTCTCGCAGAGACCTGTGTTGTCCCTCCCGATGGATATAGCACAGGTGCGCGGTGTTTCAAAATTGATCAGAAGTGAAACAACCACGCGTTCATATTCACCAAGCATTGCTTGTCCCAGGTATCCGTTCTACAATTCTGCTGCCGTAATCTAATCGTGCACAGGCTGTGAAGAGAAAACCTAAATTTAGAAAAGAATGTCAGACTAGTTGTTGCCTAAAGCCTCATTTACACTTAGACAGCATGACCGGCACATATATTTTCCCGCGTTGAATTTAAAAGGACATACCAAGATTGGAAGAAGTCCTCACGTTGAGATAAAGCATATCAATTTCTAAGCGATCTTTTACTTAAATTTCTTTTATGGTCTAGAGTTTTGCAACACAATGGTAAACTGGAACTAAAACCGTCGTTTTTGATACATTTTTTTTGCCATTGTAACAAATCTACTAGCTTTATATACTATTGAAACGAGATTTATGATAATCAAAGGTTTCTCTTTAAGGTTAGATCAAAATATGTGACCGAAGTCAATGTTATACCCCGCGGAATTGAGTCTAAAGACTTCCTTTTTGGTAAAAAAAAAATCTCGTGGAAGATCTCCGTTTTTCTCATTTTTTCTGACTTTACCGCTTCATATAATGAAAGTTCGCTATCTATAAATATATTGACGATGGGTGTTTATAATGGGAAGTCTGAGGATTCTAAAAATGTAAAAATCAAAGTTTATTGGCTAGGAGAAGGCCCGCGGAATTTGGCAAAAATCAATCACAGACACCATTTTCTCTCAGTCAGAAATCTTCGCAACCTTTATTATTATGCGTTCGAGTGTGAATGTAAACAATAGACACGCTCATACACAGTGCGGCGTGAGGTCAGTAGTGCATGACCAGTGCCTATTTCTCCGCGCAAAAGAAGAGCATTTTCTGTTGTTAAGAAATTGATATGCTTCTGTTAAATCTAGTACACTAATCAAGGCTTGTGCTGTCTAAATTTCATGGTCAAATATATATCATCTTCTAAACAATCACCATTAGTACTTATTATGTTAGGCAAATTTGCTGTGTAGCTTTGTATGGGATCAATTTCTATCGGGGCACCATAATAATTCAATACTGGTAAATGAACGCTCGTTTCTCCACAAGTAAGCAAATTCAAGACAAAGCCTTCCAGCCAGGAGATACACAGCAGGTGGTGTATACATTGGTATATGTTTCGACCAGTCTGGTCCTTGAGGCATTTTTAACTGCTCCCAATCATGTCAATGTTCTTTATTACAACGAATCGTTGTGGATGTAGACTTTAGGTTAATGGTCATGCAAAATGATACCACGATTTATTTTTTTTTGTGTGTGAGAACCTTCGAATGCACAGTGAAATACTGAATACGTTGCAAGATTCACTTCAATTCAATACAATACGCCAGTCCCGGTTTTTCGATATTTCTTGAAAATATTGGAGTATAATTCTGCAACCACCTTTAAAGGTGAATGACATGATGGGGTGGGGGGGGGGGGTACAGTCCTCAACTTGGGGTAAGACTGTTCTAGAATCCAGTTCACTATGCAAGGATTCTATTGTAAAAAATGTAGCCAAAACTTGACTCATTTTTTACAGTATTTCCATCAGAATGCTGTGTAAAATACAAATCTGTTGTGTAGCTTTGAATTGGATTTAAATCTCTCGACCTTCGAGAGAAGCAAACTGCAGGTATGTTCACGCTTGATTGTCCTTAAGTAAACAAAGTCAAAACAAATCCTTCCAGCCAGGAGATCCACTTCAGCCGATGTATCTATAATCTTTCTTTGGTATATCTTTCAACCAGTTTGGTTCTAAAGGCATTTTTATTTCTCCAAATCATGTCACTGCTCTTTACGAGATTTTATAAAATATTGCCGATGTTTTAGTCACATATCACATAAAGTGATGTCTTTTGCTGCAATCTGAGTTGGTCGGGATTTTGATGTGGCCACTTAACATGTCGTCCAAGGCAATACTAGTGAAATGTTTTATTTTAAAATTTATAAACAGTCGAGGTTCATTCTACCTTGTGTCACGTGTGAGATAAAAAAAAAGTTTGGATAAAACTAGTTCATCTTGAACAGTTGTGTTCGCAGTTGTTGTCTCACAGCAGAACGCATTTTAGTGGAGTTGACTTCCGTCCTGGCATGGAGATAGTGGGTCCATGGTCTTGGGGAGCGTCGAGATTATCGCAGCAGTGCAGCTAGCGATTCAACGATCCCAGCTTCGCGCGTATTTCTAACCTGCATGCAGTTCACTGTAAACAGTGTGTTTAGCATTTAGCCATTGGCGTTTAGAGAGTGGTAGCGAAAATGTGTTTAGAAATGTATATTTTAGATTGATTAATATACCTATCAATTGTAAGACGCACCCCTCGACCCCGGGAATGGTGCGTCACTTGTCAAACGTGAGTCGGATTTTCATATACCATGACGCTCCTGTGTGTCTCGACTCTCGACTATGACGGACCATTTTCTCACAATGACTGTGCCTAGGCATATTTAAACGTATACAAACTGACTCACCCCATTCACCATGATGTGACGGACCAAATGCTTCCATGACGGTACCCTGCGTCATTATTTGTTGGTAAATGACCCATTGATAGGTGTATAACACACCGATGTTTGGTGATTTGACACAGGACATTTGACTTCTGAACTAAGTGATATCACGAATGTGTTTAGAAAAGAGTTTACTCGCTTAACACAGTTTTTACAATGTAGTGAATTGAGAATATGTCTGTGTTTTACCCTAAAATTCTCTCGAGAAGTTCTGCATAAGCCCAAGAGTAAAATTGTTTCACTCACCGCCTTATAAAGCATATACCCTGACAAGAATTATTTTTAATCTCACAGCAGTAATTTTGAAAACTTTACTAGCTGCTCCACCAGAAGATCGTTAGAAAAACAAGTTATAATCCCCATAAGCTGGTATACATGTAACAATTCTAGTTTGAGAATGAATGTGATCACTTTGAGTAGTCATTTCATTCAGTCGATAAATGGGACGACTTGTATAGGATAATATCACCTTTCAGCTTCAGAAGGTCACTGGTGAACTTCAAAGAAGAATTTGATTAAATCAAAATCAGATGCTCTTTTTTTTTACAGGCAAACTGGGGGAATTTGTGATCACACTTCGTATATTATGTCGTTATCAATGATGACAGTAAAAAGTCGTTGTCAATAATATGCATATAGCAAATACTTATAAATATTCTTTACGTACACGTATTCATTACAACATCACCTGTTACCTTCAGTGTCAACTTCCGGAAAACAAACTTTTTATGGTCATCTTCTTGTTCGAATTATTTATTATCATAAGGGCTTTTATTGACAGGAAAAATCGGTAGTTCACATCCTTGTGAATTTTTCAAATGAATTTATCCACAGTCCAACGGAATCAAAACTCAATGCTGAATGCTATAAATTTATTACAGGGTCTTTGAATTTAGAAATACCTAATTTGTTATTGATGATGCTATTTGTTTATAGAGCACCTGGATTACTGTTTTTATATGGGGTACCGGAAAAGAAAATCTGGCACGTTACGTGCAGCATAGCAGACTGATTCAATTTGAGAAAAGACATGGTTAGTCCATCATGTATGGCTGCCGCCTAAAAGCGCAAGAAAAGGTGAAGCAATGGTTCATTATTACAGCTGTCTTTGGACATACATACGCACACATACACGGACCTACAATGCACAAACACACATACATACAAACACACGCGTACACATACAAACATACACGTCCACACACACACACACACACACACACACACACACACACACACACACACACACACACACACACACACACACATACATACACACCATACAACAAACAAACACCACACCACTTACACATTACACACACAACACACACACACGCGCCGCAACAGCAACAAAAACATACACATCCGTCAATACCATAGACACAGCACATGGCACATCACACACACATCATAACACACACACACACACACACACACACACACACACACACACACACACACACACACACACACACACACACACACGTCCAATTCACATTCGTTGATATCCAGAATTTTTCACTGAAGCGCAGTCTTAGACCTCCCTTAAGGAAAGCTCTTGCTTGTAATATCGAACATACAATCCGGTGATGTTTGTCGGCTGCGTCTGAAATTGCAACGTTCGCCGTGTGCTGGGATCAATAACAATTACTGTCTGGACGTCTGGCTTACATTTGACAAAAAGGCTAATGGAATTGTTAATTCATGAATTGTCATCCTCAGCGTTTGAGTTGTTTCCGCTTTTCCTCTGACGATTTCGTCTTAGTCACTGGAGTAATCCCCCCACACATAATGAAGTGTCTTCTCGTATCACTCAAAAACGCGTTTTGACAGTGTGCATACAAGTATTCAAACTCCGCGTGTCTCAAAAAAATGTGCGAGTAAAAAGCGCCCTCTTTGACAATAACAAAATACCGTTGTGATTCAATGCTTACATCAACGTTAGGGGCACAGTCTTAGCTTTCAAATGCAGTTTGTTCCGTTCAGTTTGCTAGTTTTAATCTCGAGATATGTTAAGTTAACCACAAGAGAGAAAAATCACATTTGTGCCACTTTGACTACAGTAGATAGTAGCATCAGGCCCTCTTCCGTAGTAAAATTGGCACAATTGTGATTATACTTTTCGTGGTTAACTAAACATACTTTCAAACAGTCAGATTGAACAGAACAAACGGCATTTGAAACCTAAGACTATGCTATTGACATTAATACATGCATCATGTCACACATGTGTTTTGTAATTGCCGAAGGTGCTTTTACTTGCCCATTTTTTTAGACACGTATTTCTAGAAGAAAATGTAACGTCAATAAGACTAGCAGATTGTTATTGAACGTATCGTAAGTGATACAAATGGATTAGGTAAATAATAATTTACTAATGTAAACTTGTGACTGACGGGCTATAAATAAATATACTTCCAACGTCAATTTACACCGAGTCAGAGCGGTCATTAATTTGGATAATGTGGAGAAGAAAAACAATTGTTTCATTAACAAATGGGTTTCTGTGAATTATGTGCATAAATTATTAATAGTATATACGTTTCGAGGTTGGCAACCCAAAGGCTGAATTGCGCATGGCGATTGGACCATAAATTCTTTAGGAAGGTGGTAACAAATACAATAAACAAATACACGTCATAAGTGTGTCTTATTCTATAATTTAATATCTGTTCTGCAAAGTTACCATACTATCACTCACTCCCCATACCACCATAAAATAATATAAGACAAAGTGCTGCAATTCTATAATGGTAAAGTATTGACTACTCTATTAACTCTTTGCTTTCTTACTGACATGCATTCTGACACTGATGAAAATGAAATATCTTTAGTAAGAAGCATAACTCAAGTCCATCAAGAAATAATTTTTTCACACTTCCATGAAAACAAGAACTCAGTACCATCCCAGTCCCCCTTCAACACCAACATTAATTTAAACTTACATAAGGGGCTGTCACAGCATTAAGTATTAACTTAGTGTGACAATCCTTGCAACCATTTCCTTTAAGAAAAGTATCACATTATTCACGAAACTTACAATGTAAATAATCCAATCACTGTTCACTGTTTATAGTAAAGTTCCTGTAAACAGTTTTGGAAAATTGAATATAATTAATATTTCTGTATATCTTGCAAAAATGTGATTTATGTTGCTATGTATATATTGTAAAAAGTTGCAGAAAAAGTAAAATTGAAATTGAGAAGTTAGTACGGAAAGTTTACATACCCTCCCTTGCCAAAAGTATTGCAACATGCACTATAACGTATGCATTTGAGTTGAAGGAGTCTTTCTATAATGATATCCTTGTGAAACTATTATTGGAAAAATACTAACAAATTATTTGAAATGAAGTTAATGAATACTCTTTCTCCATTCTTCTCCAAGGCGGAGAGATTATCCAATGCAGGTGCACCCACGACAGAGGGGCTCAAACACAAAATTTAATATTTTCAGGCTCCCTATAGGGGTGGTGTGTTTAATTCACCCTAGCATCATAATTTGGTTTCATATTTCCCGTGAACGGTTTTGATGGTTTTGCAAAGACTTCCAACAAACGAAAAAATGGCAATATGTTACTCCAATGGGGTCGCAGAAAGGACACCACACCCAGCGAAGAAGAAAGTGCCTCCTGTCTTCATAAGACAGTGGTAACGACGATACACCCCATATTTTAGACAGGACCTACAGTATCCAAGTTTTGATTTCTTGTTCTTTCTCAATTTCTAAAGGCGGTTTCTTATTGCAAACATCCAAAAATTTAATATCATGTGATTTTTCTTTACATTGGATACAATGATGTGGAGCGAAAGCCAGCATCTTTAGTATCCGTGCCTCCTTACCACTGTCTTATGAAGATAAGAGGCCCTTTCTACAGCTTTCTGTAGCTCCCGTGCGGAAAAAAATAAAACCTTCCTTAGCAGCGTTCCAAGTGTTCCGCCATATCCTAGTATGCCGATAACTAATCAAGCACCCATTTTGTCTTATGAATGTTTTTCTGTGAGGAAAATAACATGAAGTCGCTGTTCATAGTGTTCTACATAACAGTACCGTAACAGGGGGTAAATTTTGATTCCCCATTGATTTTCTGTGTGTGAAAGTCAACATCTTTGATTGGGCGGGCATAAAATTTATAACGTAAGCAATAATAAGGTTAATATTTCGCACTTGATAAAGTTGCATTATTTATGTGTGTGCGTCTGTGGGGGGGGGGGTTGTTTGTGTGTTTGTGTGTGTGTGTGTGTGCGTGCGCGCGCGCTTTACGTAAGTAGGCCTGTAAAGCCTATACTTCTTGTATAATTTGAATTCTACCAAACACTGCACTGTATTATGTGCATGTATAAGGTGTTCTTAAACCGCCCATATATTATACCGTTTCTAAGGTTACCATTCATATCTTATTGATTTACAGTTTCCAAAAAAATTGTAAGTGTCGAATCCATACTAGTATCCCCTCTTACTCTCGGTCAGATGCCTTTCCCCAAAACGGCTTCCAATATCCGTAGCACGTGCTTTTCCGAATGCAAAAATCATGTAGGTGTAAAATATCAATTCCCATGACGTAATTCATCTTGGACATATGGAAGGTGTAAGTGCAGTGTGTTAGTGTAATTTATGTCTGCCAAATTGGGTTCTATCGGATTTCTGGAACGCAACCTCCCTGTAAGACGTGTCTGGTTCTTTCTGGTTATCTGAAAGCGACATTTTGCACTCGTCCTCAATTTTGTCTTAAAGGTTGGTAACATGATTGGGAACACTTGAAAATACCTCAAGAACCAAATGAGTTGAAATATATACCAATACACAAGCACGAGTGGATCTCCCACTGGCAGGATTTGTCTGTAATTTGTTTACTTAAGGAGAATCAAGCATAAACATAGGAGTATCTTAATTTTATCCGGGGACGATAGAAAATAAGCCCCATAGAGAGCCACACAGCGTGCTACGAGCCGGGCTACGAGTGTTATTGACATTGTTTATTTTAGAATGAGTCAAAGTTTGACTACAAGATTTTCACAGGAGAATCCTTGCATAGTTTACTTGATTCTACAGTAGTTTCAACCCAAGTTGAGGACTACCCCCAATCATGTCATTTACCTTTAATCTAATAATTTGTGGTGCATGCCAACTTGAGATATTTTGTGAAATACCGACAGAATGACTGTGGAATATGGTTAAAACTGATAGTCAAACAAATTTTTAGAAATAATGTCAACAATCAAAATATCAACGAGAATTTGAATTTTAAAGAAAAAAATATACTCAAGAAGTATAAAGTTGAAACATTTGATTAAAACAGAATCACTAAAACATTAAAAGAAGTAGATTTTGTTTGCGTTTTTTGACATTTTCTCTCTCATACATCAATATGAGTTATGGATAGCCTTAGGATAGAAGTATTCTAGGTAGAGGTAGATAAACACAATGTAATGGGTGAAGATCACTTAAAAGCCAGGTTCACCCTGACGTCAAGTTGGTTTTAATAAGAGCAGGACAATGAGAGAAACATATTAATGAAAGTTTGGCAAAAATCCACCAAAGAATAGCGGAGCTATGAACTTTCAAAGTTTTAAGTTTGTGACGTCACATACGAGCACGTCCTCGTATGTCATGTAATATTAATTCAATAAATTGCCATTTTTATTAGTTCATGATAATTGAATGTTTTGTATTCATAGAAGCATGTATGAAATAATGTTTCTAATTATATATTGAATGCACAGTTAACATCAGTTTCAGTTTTCTGAGAAAATGGCATTTTATGGAATTAATATTACATTACAATCGGGAAGCTGCTCGCATGTGACGGCACCAATTGAAAACTTCCAAAGTTCATAACTCCGCTATTCTTTGGTGGATTTTCACTAAACTTTCATTAATATGTTTCTCTCATTGTTCTGCTTTTATTAAAACCAACTTGACGTCAGGGTGAACCTTGCCTTTAATTAATAAAGGCAGAGCGTGTCTTTTGCACGCCTAAAAAATAGCATTGTGCAAATATACTGGTATGCAGAAGGAAATACCATCTCACAATGACCACAGAATAGGAGCTAGAAATTCAGTTTCAGTATAGTGACCGTTAGACTTTGATTTAAATTATTGTCTAGCAGCCACAAAAATTTGTAGCATATAACATACACTAAACGGCCGTTGTTTTTTGCGCATTTTTCAACTTCTATGAAATTACTGATCCTCAGTTTTCACAGACATGTCCTTCGTTAATATAGCTTAAAGGCAGGGGATCTCTTTTGCATGCCTAAAAATCAAGATTGTGTAAATTCAATAGCATTTAGAAGAAAATGCCATCTGGGAACATTCAGCAAAATAAAGGAGCTAGAAACTCGGTTTGAGTAGAATTATAGTGACCGTTAGACTCTGATTTGAATTCCTACCATAGAACGTACACTAAACGGCTATTGTTTTTCTTTCGCATGTTTCAAATTCTAGGTAATAAATGACCCCCAAATTTCACAGACATGCCTTTCATCAATAGCCTAAGGGCATGAGTTATCTTTTCCTGGTCTGCGGGGATGTTTGCAAATGAGATCCACTGCCTTTAAGGGCATGAGCATTTTTCTGTGCTGCGGGAGGGGTGCAAATGAGATTTGAACATCAAACTGAACAAAAAATAAGAAGTCGTAAAATCACGACTGTCAAACGGAACTACAACTTGATATCTGGCTTTGATAAGTTCAGTATTAAAGGCAGTGGATCTCATTTGCAAACATCCCCGCAGACCAGGAAAAGATAACCCATTGCCTTAGGCTTTTGATGAAGGGCATGTCTGTGAAATCTGGGGGTCAGTGATTGCCTAGAATTTAAAAAATGCAAAAGAAAAACCAATAGCCGTTCAGTGTACGTTCTATTGTAGGAATTTTTTTCTCGCGAGAACGGTCACTATAATTCCACTGAAACTGAGTTTCTAGCTCCTATATTTTGCTAAAGGTTCCCAGATGGCATTTTCTTCAAAATGCCATTGTATTTACATAATGTTAATTTTTAGGCATGCAAAAGAGATCCACTGACTTTAATTGTTTAGGTGATGATGACAGCCCTAACAATGAAAATGATGGTGAACTGATTGTGATAATAACAGTGCCTCTTTGTGACATGACTGTCATCCATTAAAGGTATTGGCTAACATTTACCACAATTAAAAAAATCTGAGCCACATGATTCCCCATGCTACCAGTGTCTAAAAAATTAATGAAGCCCTGACAAAAATTGTATTTCAAAATGATCATTTAGTGCTTTAAAAAAGTGAAAATCGTAAGTTGACCAGATTCACTTGCCCATTCCTCCCTTAGACTTACTGTGTGTACACCTAGGCTATTAAAATCGCCCCGAGTTTTAATTGTTTATTCATGCATAACTTGCCATTGGCAGTGTAACTTTCCAAACTTTTTTTTATTCTAGGGTGTTTATTTGTCCATATGAACACTACTATGTAGCTCAGATATCAAAGTTTGACAATTTTTTTAAATTGAAGCTCCACAATGTTAGCCTATCACTTTAACATACTTTGCTTCATAGTGTTATAAGTAAACCATAAACAAAAGGGAGACTGTCCAAACCTCTTAGTAAATAAGCTACAAAAACGTATAGGCCCTGGTCATATATCAGTGTTCGTGCACACGTTCAGTTTACGCACGTATACTGTACAAAGACACACACGTCGATAAACCGAAATTTGGCATTTTTATGCGATGAATGCGTATCGAAACAAAAGTGTTTTTTTGTTTGATGCAATATGTCAACATATTCCAGAATAAAGTCGGGGATCTCCTTTTATTTACCAAGATCAATTTTGGAAAAGGTCCAACTTACTTGTCTGAATACGAAAGTAGTATTTGCCAACAGTTTCACATGCAATTTCCACGAGACTGTGTACTATTTATGAAACAAGAGATGTATTGAATTAAGTACAAACTATTATCGGATAATGTATGATAAACAATTGATTCCGAGTGGTATGATATGAAGAGTGGTTACAATTTTTTTCTCAAAGAATCATTTCCAACTTTTGATTAGGGTTCTGCTGGAAAGTAGTTGTAAAAGAACATAGGAGAAGTAGCTCGTCTAAAAAAGACAGAAGTAATAAGTCAATGTTTTAAAAAGATAAAAAGATAGATAAATAAAATAGAATAAAAGAAATTAAGAAATCACGGAATAGGCACTCGATAACAAAAGTTTCGTACATCAGTCAGCAGGAAAAACGGAAATAAAACAAAATTACATGAAAACAGTTCGTGAATAATTTGTTACACGTGGTACTAACATATTGAGTGTGCTGAGAGTGTGAAGAACTCATTCATAATTTTGTACACATTTTGAACTTTTTCTTATTTGTCATCATAATAAATCTCGGTTCTTTTAATCTGATTTCAGGTGGAGCAGTAAAAATGATTCTACGTGCTATTTTAAAAAGAATTGGTGCGCCTTTTCAACTGACATCTAAAAGATGAAAATATGTAAAAATTTGTGTACAAATCTAATCCACTCCCCATCGCAAAAAAGCGGTAGAGTTTCCAATATAAGAAATCCTTCATAATATTAATAAATAAATATACTTTGAACATTCGTAACTCTTGAACTTTTCAGCCTAATTTTGTCAAAATTTTCACTATTTCCTTACTCTTATTCCTGTATTCTCTGTAATGTACATAACTGTCTAGATTTCATTCCTAAGTGAGTCACAACAAGAGGATTAACACTTAACCTGCCAGAAAAAATCACAGCTGTATAGATATTGTGTGTTTTATGTGGTAAAAAGGGAATATACTTTGAACGGTCATAACTCTTGAACGTTATTTTCATTCAAATTTGTCTAAATGTTCACTATCAGCGTGTTTCTATTGAGCCTACACTATTTATCCGGATAAAATTTGACCGGCTTATAGCGGAGAGCGGTTCGTTTCTATTAGATTGCGTTTTCCGCAAAGCACGATCGATCTTACCGGGATCACACGATTACCGGCTAAGAGTCCGTTGACCTGGGTTGCCGCAAGGTATTGTGGGACGCGCGAGGTCAAATTCAGGTTCAATCAAACACACGCGCTCTGCAGCCAGGGGTCATGTATTCTGATCACGTGGTTTTTGTTGATTTCCGGTTGCTAACCGGTTGATACCGCAACCGGCTGTTTCTATTGATGTCTTACGGTATCTTACGGTATAGCTCGATCTCCGCTATTATCCTACAAAAAGCAGGATAATTAGCGGCGAACTTTCTCCGCTAAAAAGACGGATAATGGCGGAGAAGGTCTGTTTCTATATTGAGATCTTCTACTCCATTAGCCGGTTCATTCCGGAAAACAACCTTCCAACATGGGGATTGATTTTGTTCACGGCCATTTGGTAATGTTACGTACAGTACATGTATGTTCGGTTAATGACCTGTGCTTAACGTTCCCTCACAGTCTCGTGATATAGTGAAAGTTCACCTAAAAAAATACCAAATGTCAATTCAGGAGAGACTCATACTGAAGCAGGGAATGCATTCGTACATACGCTTTCCATTTCTCGCTCTGATACGCTCACATTAGCGCCAGCGCATGTTGGAAGGCACTAAAGAAACATTCACATACCATTTGTTGTTAAAGGAGAATTCGCAAGCTGACAGTAAATTGCCGTTAAATAGAAGGATAAAATAATAATGAAATACATTAGTGAAACTTGGAGAAAAAAATTACAAATAATAATAAATATGTAAATGTATGAACATTCCAAAGATCATTATTAAACTGGCAACGTTGTGATATTCAGCATGATTAACGCTCCATTTGTTTTGTACACAAAATACCACAAAATTTTCTTAAAACATGTTAAATGTTTGTGCCTGCGTTTGATCGCATAACGGTTAACTCCATTTTCCACCAAAACTGAGTTATTAACACCAACACATTTATGAAATTTATAGGCAAATTCCACAAGCAAGCACAAAATATTTTGGGTTTTAC
>JZLH01S0052500.1:15926-44348 GCA_001188425.1 Eucidaris tribuloides | reverse complement strand
TTATTTTTCCATATAGGCGCGTGTACAAACTCAGGCAAAGAAATGCATTTTTTTCTTAAGAGTTTCTGAAATGGAGATAACCTGTTTTGCGATACTTCACAATGGTAACATGTAAAGATGTGTTAGTATAAATATACCTAGAGTACAGGGGTGGAGAAATTGCATAGAACAACAGAGTGTTGCCAATTTGTGATGATCCTAATAATGTTTAAACATTAATAACTTCATTAATTTTTGTTCAATTTGTCTCAAAATTTCACTGATCTAATTATGTCATTTTTCTGCTTAAATCAACTTGAAATTAACTCGGGGTTACCCTTTAATATTAAGCCGTGGGCACAAAATATGTTTGTGGACATAACGAGACTAAATTCCCAGCTCTCAGATATCGTTACTGGAATTTTCGTATTGATACTAATGGCAGAAATTTGACAGTATCTCGACAGAAATCTGTATCAGTTGAAGACTTGTTTACTGTCGATCTAACATTGACGTCGTTGATGAATGTCTCTGGTGAGGAGTAAAGAGAATCTTCACAGATTCGTTTAATAATTGCTCCCATCATGTCTCCGTAGTGTTCACTTTAAAGGCCTCAAGAAACAAATAATACAAATTATATCTTGTACAAGGTAAACAGGATATATAAACCTCGCCCTCCCTATAAAGGCCACCCGCCGGAAGACGGAGAGAGGGAGAGATTTAGATCCCAGGCCATCGTGAGGAAAATCACAGGATGTGGGACCAAGGAGGTCCATGGTATATAGGACAACATGCTAACTTGAATCATTCCCCGCTCCGTTGTTGAATGTTTTTGATATAAGTTTTTCTCTGACAAGCAGTTTACGTAGAAATTTTTCACGAGATGTACAATGCATTCTGTTGTGCTCGCTTCATGAATGTAATATCTCTTTTCATTCTGTTCTGCGTGTGACGTTAAAGGCAATGGCAAGATTGGAAGTAGTTCTAAATTTAGGAGACAATGGTCCAGGAATCAAGTATACTGTTTAAAGTTTCTGCTGTGAAAATAATTTCATCTAATCATACATTTCTTCGTTGTACAATTATTATCGGAAAATTTTGTGCCTATGAAATTTGCTGTGTATTTTTCTATGGGATCAATTCCTATCAGGGCCGAACTTTAATTCAATACTGGTAAATCATTGCTTGTTTCCCCTCAAGTAAACAAATTCAGGATAATAATTATTTCTTAATGCCTGGATATACACGCCAGCCATGGTATATTTTTTTGGTAAATGTTTCAACTCATTTGGTTCTTGAGGCATTATTTTTTATTCCTTCAATCCTGTCAGGGACCTCGAGTGATTTTAATTGTATTCAGGTAGTACATAAATCAAGTTTATTTTTGTACAAATTGGGAAATTAATTTTGGTTAGGAGCAGGAATACCAATTCTGAGAAAAAAGTTATAAAAGTTAACACTAGGATTTTCACTAAAATAATGAATTTTCTTCTTCTTCTTCTTCTTCTCTTCTTCTTCTTCTTCTCTCTTCTTCTTCTCTTCTTCTTCTCTTCTTCTTCTTCTTCTTCTTCTTCTTCTTCTTTCTTCTCTCTCTCTTCTCTTCTTCCTCTCTTCTCTTATCTATTTATTTATTCATTTACAGTATTCATTATTCGGCCGAGTAATTTTAAGCTCCCCATACGCAGGCATTCACTCCTAAAAATCCCGGGTCAGACTGACCCGGAAAAGAATCCGTTGGGGGCACATCCGGAAAAGGGTCAATTTTAACCAAATACCGGGTCAAGGTTGACCAAAATATGAGTCAACCTGACTTGGTTTTTGGTCAAACTTGACCCGGAATGTGGTTAAACATGACCCTTTTCCGGGTGTGCTCCCAACGGATCCTTTCTCCGAGTCAGACTGACCCGGAATTTTTAAGAGTGTATAGAGAGACGTTTTTGAGGAATAGTCTCCATGTATGTGTTTGCGTGCGTATGTGCTTCTGTGTAAGTCTATATGCGAGAGTTTGTATGAGTTTTTGTATGTGTGAGTTTGTATGTGTGTGTTTGTATGTGTGTTGGAAGTGTGTGTGAACCTGCATGCATGCATTTATTGAGTAGCCTCTTTCGGACATGGCCCGTAAACCCCAGTATATACCTTGTCCTCGCTCGTAACCCACGCTCAATTACGGTCACACATGGTCAAAGTGATATAGGGTGTTATTAAATTTTGCGGCATTCGAATATTTCTGTTAGAGTGATGCGAGTCCATTTATAGATAATGCCTAAATGGGATGGCAACAATAATAATTTATCTACGAGTTTGGACATTGCTGTGAGTGATACCATGCGTGACAGATGTAAAAAATAATATATTGGATGGCATATTTTGTAGCTGTTATTTTTCTGGTAAATAAAAAGACAGTTAAGGTCCACGTATTGGTCCTTAATTTAACTTATTCACGAAAATTCTATTCATGGATAAAACTAGGGTAAAAAGACCAATAGATCGTATGTAAATCTATATATATACTTTGTACAGGTACAGTTACCAGGTTACAGAAATAGGTTAACAATTTGGCCCCACTTTGAATTTAAAGACGCTATATAACACTGTGGAAAGCCCATTAAAAAATTGTCGAACTTTGCTATCTGACATATCTGACAGTGTTTGATTGGACAAATAAACATCCCAGAACACACAAGTTTGGACAGTTATGCTGTCACGAGTACAACATGGTAGTACAAATGAGGATGAAAGATGTTCACAATAAAGTGTATTGGGGAGTTATTACTTCAAAACTGTCTCTGCGTAATCAATACATTTGACCATGTCAGAATAATTAGTTAGATTTTAGGTAGGAGGGGAGGCTGATAAGTTCGTAGGCTGAATAAGAAGGAGTTATAAGGTTATCAAAACAGGTTATCAAAGAGGACAGAAGAGCGTCTTAACATTACCCACATTGACCCAAATGACAGGACAGCATGGAGAGAGCCATCAAGGAAATGTACTGTCCAACCCCACAGAGTGGGAAGAACGGACTTTAGACGACGACGTCGATGATGATGATGATGATATGCTACAGTAATGAAGCCAGTAATGTATCAAATTCAACCTTTTCTGATATTAAAGACGATATATAGCACTGTGGAAGACCCGTTTAAAATATTGTCAAACTTTGCTATGTGACTTATCTGACAGTGTTTGAATGGACAAATAAACACCCTAGAACACAAAAGTTTGGACAGTTATGCTGTCACGAGTAAAATATGTGTAGATAAAAATTGGCACATTAATTATTATCAGCTGATAGGAAATTCTGCAACACAGCAGTCTATGGGGGAAAGCTGGAATGGTCTCTCAATGATTTTCACTTTCTTAAAGCACTTAATAATCATTTTAAACTACATTTTTTTAGGGCTTCATTTTTAGACCGTATTAGAGGCACTGGTAGCACGGGGAATTATGTAGCTCAGATTTGTCAAACTGGAAACATTGTTTTACAATGCCTTTAAGATGTGCGAAGAAATTGCATCACGTATCCACTCGTTTATAGAAATACCAGTCTTGTTGCTATCGGTTAGAATACAAATTTCTATTCCATAAAAGCTACGAGTCGATAAAATAAATCTTAACCTCCTCTACTTTCTGAAAAGAAAGTGTGGGAATTTAAAGAATGTAATAACTTACACAAAGACCAGAGCGAGAAATGTGCGCTTTTGCATCACTTTTTATGATTACATTTTCTTTTTGAAGACAAGATTATCATAAGACCATTAAACATTAAAGCAGGCAATAGTGTTTGATATTGACGGAATACAATTATTGATTGTATAATCACCTTCTGCTAAGTAGCTTAAAATTAATACCGATACCAGAGGATTTTAACCCCTATGGAGTTTATATTATTTGGTGCAGATCTGTGACTTCTTTACATTAAGAGTTAATCCATCCGACTTCAGGTTTTTGGTTTGGCAGATGTGATGCGAACATTTGATAGACTTTAACTATTTAACCCTTACCGACCAGTTCCATCAGTAGAACACCGAACGGCTTTAAAGCTTAATTAAAAATTGAGTAGAACTATTTCCACTTTTCTTTCGCGCGTCCATTTTTCTTCCTCTTTCCTTTCAGTTTACAACCCCGTTCTCATTTGTTGGTCTACACGCCTAAAATTTAACATTGTGCAAATACACTGGAATGTAGAAGAAAATACTATTTAAGAACGTTTAGCAAAGTGTAGGAGCTAGAAACACAGTTTCAGTGGAATTGTAGTAAATATTAGACTTCAATTGATGTTTGTTTCTAGTGGCATGCAGGTCTTTTACCTCCATGGCAAGTGCCACTGATAGCTAAGGCCTTGGTCACACTAGCAGTTACGACTACCTGCGATCAAATGAATCTGTACGACAAGAGCCTCCGCAGCCAGGTCGCAAGTAACTCGCACGATTTGTGCTGTGTGGTCACACTTGTACGACCTGTTTGCCACTTGTCGTAGTAATCGCACGAATACCAATCGCTAATCGTACACTAGTTGCAGCATCCACCTGAGACAAGTCGGCAGACAGTCGTGCGATCACCTGCGGCAAGTGGTGCCTTATGTGCGATTACTCCGGCTAATGGTACACAAACGGGCGATTAGCTGCGACTAGTGGCAGGTATTCGTACATTACTTGCGATGATGGTAGCTAATCGTACGATTACTTCTGCTCATCGTCGACGTCGTGCGTTCACTGGTTTCAAAAGATGCTACGGTTGGCATTTCGATTGCAAAATTATGCGTTGTGAAAAGAGGTGTGAATGGAATGCTATTTAACAACCTGCAACAAAGGAAAATATTTATTTACGTTCATTATTCACGTTGCTATAAAAATCAGTGTTCACTTTGACATGCACCATTAATGTTCAGAGAGACCACATGTACTCGTAACATTACATGTACAGTATATTCAGGCAGCTCCAAGAAAGCTCAGAAGAGGCGAACCTGTGGTGGAGGAAATAGAACATGTAAAGAAGGCCTCCGTCGAAGATGCACAAGATGATGTTGAAGGTTATTCGAAGTCATTCGCGGACTTAACCCGAGAATGACATTACTTATAAACAGCAACAACAAATGAAGAGTTTATTTCCAAAAAGAGGAAGATCCACTTTTAACCATTCTGAGAAAAATTAGGTTGTCTAATGTACCCATATCAATATTTCTGTAAAACAAACTTGACACTAAAAAGTACCCCACTATTCGAACGTCAAACCCACTTAGGAAAAAATCGGTGAGTTTTCAAATTTTAAAATGTTGCCTTATTTTTTTTTGATCTACCCCTTTAAAAAACTAAATAGATGTACCATTTGAAAGTAAAGTTATTTTTTAGTTGTCACTTTACAACTTTTAGCTTGAATTTCACCTTCTCATTTGTGTTATAATATAGGGCTATTAAATTATATGGATTTGACAGAAAATGAAATCAGATTTTTAAAATGGATGTATCCATTTTGGAAACAAACTCTAGTTAACAAAAGGGTTAGATCCATACCATTTTTAAATAATTAATTACAATTAATCCACATTGCAGGTTCTTAGAGTACCACTTAGCCAACCAAAAACCCCACAATCAAATTAAAACTACACTTACAAAAAAATGTGACTATTATTTATTTTATTTGAAATTTCTTATTGTACGTGTTAGATCTACCCCTTTTGGAATAAAGTCATTTTTATGGCCCATTTTTTACCACTTTTGTGGGAATTTCAACTTTCGTTTGTGTTATCTGATAGACTACTAAATTGTATAGATTCACGTAAAAAAAAAGTCAAATTTGATGAAAATGGATCTATCCCTTTGGAAATATCCTCTTCAAAATTCAACAGAAAACAATGCATAAACACATTCCACTTAGAGTATTCGCAAGTCAGGATCATACTATCGTACGATGAGCTACCATTTTCGTGTCGTCTACCGCGATCTGTTTACCACTTCTCGTATCTATGCAATTCGCTCTTGAAGTGCGATTAGTGCACGATCATCGTACGTGATGCACGATGCCGCAACGATCACTGGCGATTGCTTGCCACCTCTTTGCGATCAAATTGATCGTAGCAGGTTTTCAAACCGGTTGAAAACCTCTTATCGATCGTACCATCACCTGCCGATCACAAGTGAATCCATGGTTGTCGTAGCGATAAATCGCACGATCTACTGCAACTTACTGCATACACCTGGCGATAAATCGGTCGTAAGCCAATCGCAGTAGGTTGTAACGCTAGTGTGACCAAGGCCTAAGTGCAATAGGTGCAATACGTAGATGACCGTGCATTCCTTTTGTGCGTGACACGTGCCAGCACAGTATTACAAAAGGGTAACAAGCTGGAAGTGAGATTTGAAACTGCGTGCCCGGAACATGCACTACACAACTATCGTTAAAGTCTAGGTAATTTCTGATCTTCAGATTTTACAGGCAAGTCCTTAATTAATAACCTAAGGACATAATAACGTTTTGTTGTGTTATGTCAGGGTTGTAAATGAGATTTCCTACCTTGTTTAGTTACAAGCTCGCCTTCAAGAAGCTCTTCATGTTCAGTATGCAGAATATGAAGTGTATTTGTGTGTGTGTGTGTTTGTTTGTTTCTGTCTGTCTGTCTGTGTCCGTGTGTCTGTCTGTCTGTCTGTCTACGTCTACCCTCCCTACTCAAAAGCATTGCAACATACAATATAAGGCATGCATTTTGAGTTGAAGGGGTCTTTCTATACTGACATCGTAATGAAAATTATTATTGGAAAATGCAAAATTATTTGAAAAGAAATCAATGAATATTCTTTCTCCTTTCTTCTCCCAAGCGGAGAGATTATCAAATGCAGGCGCGCCCACGGCAGAGGGGCTGGAACATAAAATTTTAACAGTTTTTTCGCCTCCCTGTAGGGGTGGGATGTTAATTCACACTAGTATCGTAATTCGGTTTCATATTTCCCGTGAAACGGTTTTGATGGCTTGGAAAGATTTCCAACAAACACAAAATGCCAATGTGTTCCCCTGACGCGGTCTCAGAAAGAAGACACCACCCCGCGAAGACGAAAGCGCCCCTATCTTCATAAGACAGTGATTAAGGAGGATACGCCCCATATTTCAGAAAGGACCTCTTTAAGTTTTAATTCCTTATTCTTTCTCAATTCTAAAGGCGGTTTATTATTGCAAACATCCTAAAATTTGCAGTCATGCGACTTTCCAGTACATTGGATATAATAATGCGGAGAGAATGCCATCATGTTTATATTAGTAGCCTTATCCTCCTTACCACTGTCTTATGAAGATATGAGGCGATTTCGTCTTCACGGGGTGGTGTCTCAGTGTGTGTATGTATGTGTTCGACCATCCCTGTTTGTGTGTGTGTATGTGTGTGTGTGCCAATGTGTGAAGCCCAACACACCTTGCTTCACTACAACTTCCTGATATTTCCAGCCAATTGATCCTGATGAATCGAATTTTCTTAGTTCATTTATATCGGTGGTTTTGGCATTTAAATCGCGCCGAACTCGCGATTTCCAAACACGCCGCCCCATATCGAATTTTCTCGTCGCACAATCAAAACTCTCCACAATCGATGTACACTGTACAAATTTACGGTGAAAATTCACCTGGCATTTACAAGATTTTTGATGGTTTGAAGGTCGCGGTCGTACATTTTCATTGAAAGCTCGTTTTGATCATTGTATAGTATCCTGCATGCCACTCTGGTACAAGATATTTGACAGGATCATGTACCCGTAGCGATATCTCCCTTATTCACAAATACGAAGGAAAAGCAGGCTAAACGGCAAGTTTGACTGTCACAGCCATTTCTTGTAGTAATTGCAGAAAAAGGAGTTCATATTTCACAATTATCACCACAATAAAAAAATTATCATGAAATCTGTCAGCATTGTGTCTGAAATTTAGTATTCTTCTCATATCTTTCCATTTCCCTTTAGTACAGTATGAAATTGAATGACGTTCTGTTTGCCAAGCGGCAATGGCTCAATTTCTTAAGCAGATTTGACAAACGGGATATGGACAAACCAAACGTTGGTTACCTATAGCC
Source organism: Eucidaris tribuloides (assembly GCA_001188425.1). Taxonomy (NCBI): domain Eukaryota; kingdom Metazoa; phylum Echinodermata; class Echinoidea; order Cidaroida; family Cidaridae; genus Eucidaris; species Eucidaris tribuloides. Next base: position 36,319 of record JZLH01S0052500.1, on the reverse strand, counting down.
TCAAGAGGGCATAAAACGTAATTTTCAAAAAAAATTGATATACGATTGTCTCCCAAGCGATGTTTTATTCTCTCTAAGTTAAGTGTTGAATGTATGTTCTAATGTCATTACCCTTGATATTGCACTTGACAAAGAACAATAGTCATGTCTAAATGGTAGCGAGGGGGATTCCCTGATTGCTTTTTGATGGAAAGCTAAACTCTGTTACGAGGCTGCTTACTGTTTTCTTACTTTCATATGAAAGTGAAACATCGGTCGCAGTCTGCGAGAGCCGTTGATCGTGCAGTTCTAATAGATCCCGTGGCTGGCCTCGATAAAAAGTCTTCCTTCCTAAGCAATATTTGTTGTGTGATGATTCAACTTAAAGATAAATGACATGATTGGGGGTAGTCCTCAACTTGGGCTGAAACTACTCTAGAATCAAGTAAACTATGCAAGGATTCTCCTGTGAAAATCTTGTAGTCAATCGTTGACTCATTCTAAAATAAACAATGTCAATATCACTGGTAGCATGGAAACCTGCTGTGTGGCTCTCTATGGGGCTTATTTTTATCGTCCCCGGAAAAAAATTAAGATACTCCTATGTTTATGCTTGATTCTCCGTAAGTAAACAAATTACAGACAAATCCTCCCAGATGGGAGATCCACTCCTGCTAGTGTATAGTTGGTATATATTTCAGCTCATTTGGTTCTTGAGGCATTTTCAAGTGTTCCCAATCATGTCACTAACCTTTAATGCATGTTACATGTAAGTGGCGTTCTCCCTGATCATGTTTAGAAATCTGATCAAATTAGAAACATTTCTTTCAATGGAAGTGAGTTGTAGTGACTGATGATTGTTATTTTTGCTCAAGAGAACTAAATGGGTTGTATTTATACAGTGGGGATATGAATGTTCCATCTCTTGAAACTTTATTCTGGCAAACTTTTGACAGTATATTTTTTCCCATTCATAGGCCAAATTAAAACAGTTAAATATTATGGATCATGGAATCAACTGTCGTGGATTAAAGTAATAAGTGATTTGCACCGGTCAAAATGCAACGAATGGTTTGGAAATATAATGCACCATACAGCTTTTTAGTAAATGTTTTCTGCTCTTAACAATTGTCATTATAATAATAGTTTAAATTTGTTATAGGAATTATTGCGCCTTTATATTGAAGGTTGTTTCATTGAAAAATTTGAGATCCTTCTTTTCACATCAAGGTCAAAATAGACTCTCATTTCCGCGCATTGATCGAAAGAAAATGAGTCTAGGCATAAATGTATTTCCGTCTATGAATCCTCCCACTTCCTGACAAACCATGACCAGTAGAACTAAAATAAAATTGAAAATCAAACATTCTGAAATAAAATATAATTGCCTGATTATTTTTGGCCTTCCGTGGCTGATCTCTTTGATTGATATCTTTTACACCAGAATGCTGAGACAACGGTTTTAATAATGAAACCGTGATCCTGATTTATTTTGTGTCGCATAGACTAATCATTGTCAAAGTTCATAACAGGTTACTGACTGTAAGCACACCCCAGACAATGAGTTTAGTTTCAATCGAAGTAAATCTCGTTTTAAATAGGATGCGGCATGATAGGGAGCCTTGAAAATATAATGATTTTCGTCTGATTCCCCTAGTTAATTGCAAAAATTAACAATGACCACATAAAAAAAATCTGAGCTACATAATCTACGCTCTAAGTGTCTTTGATAATGGGTCTAAACATTAAGCCCTGAAAATATTTACTTCAACGTGATCATTTAGTGCTTTAAAAGAGTGAAAATCTATGATTTTATATTTTGACCTTGTCGTGATCTTGTCCATTTTCTCCCATAGACACAATCTCCTACTTGGAATATAAATTTGTAGTAAATGTATGTTACTCTCTACCGCTCCCTTTAAACGTCGGCAGTAATAATTTGCTTCCAGTGTTACACCTAATTTGAGAAATTATTACTGCGCTGTACGCCCATTATAATGTCGACATGGCAGTCCCAATATACCTACACTAATAGCCAGGGTGTATCCGATACTTTCCACGCGTAACATGAGACGAAGTTATTTATTGGGTGTGATTGGGGGTAATAAGTATTGATGAACTACAATTATGATGATTTTATGAGCAATTTGTTAAGTCTCGGACCCCCCCCTCCTCTTTTCGACCATGGAGCTACATTATTTCTGTAGTAGTGGTGTATACAGTGAAGTGTTAGAGGAAGGTCAAATCTTTTCTGAAGAAAGAAAATTGAAGTAAAAGAATCTTCACTTGTTACATTGTGCACAGGTCCTATAGGCGTAGTCGGGGGCCAAAGCCCCTTGTATGTGATCTGGCAAATAAAAACTAAAAAGTTTTTAAAAAGGTAGCAAAATATTAAACGCAGGGTGATGTTTGGTCTATACAGGGTGGCCCAGAAAGTATGCTACACATGCGATCGTTAATTTCCTTAGCATCATGAACAAAATGCCATTAATTGTTTTTTTCATTTGTTAGAACATACTTTTTCAGACAAAATGATACAACGATGATTGATTTTGAGTAAGGCGTTTGGATCCTAGGGCCATTTTTCTGAGGCAATGTAATTTCCGAAATTCGTTTCTTTCTCAACTCCAGCGAACCTGGGAACACCAAAATATTCTCACGTAACAGCGTGCCATAGAATAAGCGGGGAGACAGACGACTGGAAAGCCTTGCTTTGATACGGAAGACAATGGTAAGGTATGGCTCACATTGTCATTGCACCTGGATAGTGCAGCTCATTCTCTGGCACGTCGTTACGCGAGAATATTTCGGTGTTTTGATGATCGCTGGAGTTGAAAAAATAGCAAATTTAGGAAATTACATTGCCTCGGAAAAATAGTGTTAGAATCCAAACGCCTTAATCAAAATCAATGATCATGGTATCATTTTGTTGGAAAAAGAATGTTCTAACAAAATGAAATAATCACCAATAACGTTTTGTGGATGATTTAGAACAAATTAACGATCGCACGTGTAGCATTCTTTTTGGGCCACGATGTATAATTATGGATATGACTAGATTGGAAGGAACCTCAGTTTAGGACACAATGCTTCCACAGTCAAGTATACTGCCCCCACCCCCCCCCCCCACCATGACAAAAGGGCATAACTAACATTTTAGTGTTTTGGAGATATTGAGCAAAATGTATTTTGTTCAACACTTAAAGCCCTATTCAGTGTCCTTTTAACAAGCGGATTATGAAACAAAGGGACACTTCTAATTGATATTTTTTTGTTCTGCATGTTTAACATGATGTGCCGAGTCCCCTACACTATACAGGGTGGCCCAGAAAGAATGCTACGAGTATAATCGCTTATTTCTTCACCATTATTGGCAAAATGTCATTAATTTTTGTTTTGTTGGTTAGAACATTCTTTTTCCAATAAAATGATACCAAGATCATTGATTTTGAGTAAGGCGTGTTGATTCTAGGGCCATTTTTAGCAGGCAATGCAATTTCCCAAATTCGCCAATTTTTCTACAGCGGCGGTCATCAGAACGCCTAGATATTGTGGCCTCCAACTTGCCATGCCAGCCCACATACCAGACAAACCGCGATGACAATGGAGATGTAGCTAGCATCGTCTTTATGAAAGCCTGGAATGCCTTCGCTTTCATAAAGAAGACGATGCTATCTACACCTCCATTGTCATCGCGGTTTTTCTGGTATGTGGGCTGGCATGGCAAGTCGGAGGCCACAATATCTAGGCGTTCTGATGACCGCCGCTGTAGAAAAATTGGCGAATGTGGGAAATTGCATTGCCTCCTAAAAATGGCCCTAGAATCAACACGCCTTACTCAAAATCAATGATCTTGGTATCATTTTATTGGAAAAAGAACGTTCTAACCAACGAAATAAAAATTAATGACATTTTGTCAATAATGGTGAAGAAATTAGCGATTATACTCGTAGCATTCTTTCTGGGCCACCCTGTATAGGAGCAGAAATGGAGGGAAGTTAATGTTGAAATCAATGTTCTAAGACAAAGGCCTCACAGAGAATGACATTTTGTTATGAATTGATACCATAATATCTGGCTACAACTTACTTTTTCATTTTGTTTACTGTTTCAAATGAAACTGAAACAAAAGACAAAGTTAATCTACTTTTTGCTTTGATGTTACAGGGAAACCCCGTTATAACGAGGTCGTCGGGACTGCCGATTTTACCTCGTTGTAAACGTACATATAATGTATCACACAAAATATAACATGTATGGGACTAGGCATTAAATCCGTTTACTGCTTCTCCCACCTGTTCTGCACCAAGACTATGAACAGAGGGCTGATTATTTTTCATTTATATACTCATCCAAAGTAATTATGAAAACTAGATCTCGAAATAAAGCAGCAAACTCCATCACTACTCGTAACTTGCGTCGAGTACTGCACGCACGGGAGCCAGGCTTTGTGAGAGGTGACTGTGCTGTGCAGTAGTGTGTATTACACACACACACACACACGGGGGACTTCATGTGCATGGCTGCATGGCAGCTGTGTATCACGCAATGAACTGCGATGTGCTCTGAAACGATTTGGCAATTTTTGCGTTGCCAAAATTTAGAATTTGATCAGCGCATAATGCGACTTCAATTTCCTCGTTTTAACCGGGTGAATTTGTTATGTTTTTCTTTGTTAATGGATTGAGAAAAATACCTCGTAATAAGCGAAATCTCGCAATAACCGAACTCGTTGTAAACGGCACTTCTTTCAATTGAGTAACACGTAAATGAAAACGGGACCGAGACAATCACCTCGTTAAAAGCGGTACCTCGCTATATCCGAGCTCGTTATAACGGGGTTTCCCTGTAGTTTCAATAGCTTCCGGTAGCCTATGCTTTAACTCTAAATGCGCCAAAGTCACAGATCTGCACCAAATAATACACAAAGTCCATAGAGGTTTAAATCCTCTGGCATGTTAAGAGTTAACTGGTAATTTTTCTTTGATGAAAATGATTTTATGATGCATGTCAAAACAATGTAATTTGTCCCATAAATGTAATCATTTCTGCATGTATTTATTTCATCATTTCCCTCATACAGGGCTATCCAGCAGAGTTTGCCATGTACCTCAATTACGCTCGAGGTCTCCGCTTCGACGAATTACCCGACTACTTGTACCTACGGCAGCTCTTCCGCATCCTATTTCGAACTCTCAACCACAATTACGACTTCACGTTCGACTGGACGCTGCTCAAGCAGAAAGTGACGCAGCAGTCGGCACAGACCAGCGTCTCAAACGGTGTGAACCCTGGCACTACCAAGCACTCGGAGAGCAGGAGTAAAAGCAAGCGCTGAGCGCTGTTTATTGGCAGTCAATTACTGCCTGTATGGAGAAACAAAAATGAAACAGGTCATGACGGCAAAACGATAACATTTTAATTTCAAATTACAAACCTTTAAACAGTCAGCAACAAGAAAGTCAACAAATTTATGTTCATAGCTGAAGCTTGCATTCACTATAAGGTATCTACACAAAAACCAACACCATTACTCTGTGATGTCACCTGAATTGAAACCCAAGAATTGTGGACATCCTTGTGAGAGAAGTGGGTTTTGAGGTGATGACTGTCATGTGTTGGTTTTTATTCTGTATGTTGTTGGCACTTTGTTGGAAGTAGACTATGGATGTATGCAATCAACATGTTAAGTGTATCATTTACGTTGTTATTGGACAATATGAAACATTATCAAGCATCTTTTAAAAGGAAATGAATTGTCTTAAGTTAAATGTATTTTCATGTGTATCTTGTACATTATTAGTAGCTTGGTAAATCAGAAGGAGAATGTGTCAGAATGTCGTTGCGTGCAGAATTATTTGAGGAGCGCCATGAAATTTTCCGTCTGATCTGACTGACATTGCGAGGATGATTGTGACGTATGTTACTCAAGATTGTCCACAGATGAACTTTGTAGAACTTTTGTAATATTTTTCACAAGTGTAATTTAATGTCACAGTTGAGTGACCAAAATGCAGAAACAAAGAAATAAGAGAGGTAGATTTAGAGTCGGGTTAGGGAAGTAGACATAGGAGATTCCACGTTTGTATATTTCAAGGAAACTATGATATTAATACGCTGGCCATCTCATATACCCTTCCTCAATCAACCATGATGGCACGTGTAAGTATGGGTAGATAATTTGTGGTGATCTTACTGTATATATGAAAAACAAAGACAACAAAATAATAAAATATAGGTCACCGCACTGGGCTACTGCAAATGGTATGTATTGCATGTCATTGTGTACTGTGTATTATCATAAGAAATCTGTAAATATGTAAGAGTAGATAAACAAAAATTGTCAATACAATAGATGAACATTTACATACTGACATGCAATAGCCATACTGGTTGCATTAGAAATCTTTGAAAAACTCATATGTGTTGTTTTATTTTAAATTTTTTTTTCGTTAAGTCGTTACTCAGTTTTAAGTGTTGTGAATATACGTTGCAAAGATGCAGATTTAGTGTCAAAGTATAAAGTATGTATCATGTTTACGACTTTGTTTTTACACTAAAAAAAACCATATCACTTTTTGGTTTGCACCCTGCACTGTTAATGATAAAGTTATGGTAGTAGGTGATAGCAGTGGAAGCCAAGTGTGTATAAAATGGCTGTTGCTACAGCAAGTAACAAACAGTAAAAATGGCTCGCACATCATAACCATAATCAGTCCTCCTGCTCTCCTCCAAAGGTAAAACTCTCATTGCTACCAAATTTGACCTGAATTTGACCCGAGTGTGTGATGTAACACGTACAAACTTCTGAACTTTAGCATGAATGTCACAGAGGCTGGTGTATTCTTCTCTGATTTAAAGACACATCCGGGAAGCAAGAAATACATGCAGTGACCAGCGCACAAGACATGGCCGTGATTGTGTATGGCTGCTGTATGTATATACCTTCTTGGGATCAAATACTGTGAACAGGCAGCCATACCAGTTCTCACGTCCAGCCTGGCCCTGAATTCAGGCCTTGGCAATTCATTTTCATACCATAATTCAGGCTCATGTGTATGTAAAAGCTCACTGTCAAGTACATTTCTGATACTTTCATCATAAATTCTGACTGGCATGAAGTGATGTTTGGTTATACGTATCTTTTCTGAGACAAATCTCTAAAACTGGAATCGTCAACTTGTTACGTGGCATGCATTTTTTTTTTTTGAGGGGGTGGGGGGCTGTAATACTAGTTGCATGTATACAATTTGTGGGATTTGAGGTACAGAAAGTGTCAACTGTAAAAGGGAGTTTTGGTCAGTTCTCACTGGTAGTTAGCAACATAGGGATCAAATTATGTTCATTGCATTTGGGGGAGTTATAATCTCTAATAAGTAGAATTTGAATTCCTACCAATACACATCATTCACACTTTCCAAAAATCCATGTATCTGGCTCGATGGTATTTCTGTTTGTCAACAACTCCTGACACGTGGAAGTTTTTATGGCTGGGAGAACCTGTAATTTCAATGTTCGCCAACGTCGGCTTTTTGAGTGGATGATATGTGTTCAATGAGCTGTGATTTATATCTACATGTCCAACATTTGAAACTTATGTTGCGCTCAAACTGAAGTCCTGAGGAGCAGTAATAACTGAGTGAGGGTTCATAGTTAGACTTCTGTCTTGATATCAACACCCTCAGGTATATAGTGCCCCATACTATAAAGAGTTACGATTGATTGTAAGTTTGTTTAGTACATGGTTAGCCATTGATTTACAATTGATATAACAATCTGAAGATTTATGTTCTATATGTATATAGTATGGGGCCCAAATCTTTGCATATGTGAGTCTGAATGGCGACCCTACTTCATTGCTTCTTATAACTGGCTCTCCACTGTGTATCAGGAAAGCTAGGATGGGCTATGAGATTGGACATCGGTCTCACCTTTCCGCCACCCATTCTGCTGCAGTGTAATGCGGGACATTGTGACGTAAAGTGGCATGACCATTTAAGCATGATACAATTGGGACATGAACACTCTGTTTCATGTTTAATCTTGCATTCTTATGGTTTGTGCCATTGTGTAGCAACCATTTGTTTTTATTATATATTTGGATTTTGTATGTAGGCAATGTGAGATATATGTAGTGTAATTACGACGTTCACAAATTCTTAACTTTGTCTCGCTTTCATCTTCAAAGCAGGCAAGAAATATATAATAATGCTGTAATATCCACAATAGAAGTTATAAGTTTGTGTAGAAATTTGAAAACATCTAAGTCCTAGACACTTTTAATGTTTTTCGGCTTCCCTAAAATGTAATTTAAAACATATTTATTTGTGCTTTGTGTAAATTTAATTATCATAAGATCAACCAAAAAAAGGAAAAAAAAAAGTGAAAATGGGAGAAACGAGACAAAAAACAAAGTTATGCTCCAACTTTGTACCTGTATAACTTGTTTGATACTGTTATTATAAGATTCCTGTACATGTTATTATTCTTACATTATGCCAATTTGCTCTATCCTGTCTGTCTTTAATAAGTAAAATGTTCTGTACACCAGCCTGAATTAATGACTATTACTCTTTATTGTTATTATTATGACGACGAGGATTGCACTGTTAGTGCTTTGTACAGCAAACACGTGACTTTTGTTTGTATGGTAAATAAAACTAGACATACTGCTGTGATGTACATTACAAACAGTCTGGAAGTGTTGTCAATTTTTGAGTTGATGAGTGAAAATATATACAGTGATTCTTGTTATAAAGAACACCGATATAACAAAATCTCATTACAACAAACACATATTTCTGGTCCTTAGGTTTGAATTTTCTTTGTATTATATTGTTTTTGCAACCCTGATAAAAAAAACACACAAATCATTATAACAAAGGAAATGTCCTAGTCCCAAAGAGTTTGTTATAACAAGAGTCTACTGTAACATTAATGTTGAATTACAAGTGTAAATATACTGTACTAATTAAACACAACCAGTGGCGTATCTAGGGATTATGGCGCCCGGGGCAAACACTGAAACTGCGTCCCATCCCCTCTCCCGCTTCCCTCCACTCAAACATGTTGACTACACGTGAGGGAGCAGAACGACTAAGCAGCAAATTGTCTTTGTACTTGTAACCATCAAAAATGCAATTTCTTGTGCATTTTACACTTGGGAAAATCAGCAAGGAACACTGCAATCGAGTGATATTTTATATAAATTATATCATATGAAATCCAGAAGATTGATAAATGATATTCACTACTCTCTCAAGTGATTTGCAAAATTAGCAAATATTTTCGGGGAATTTAGCTAGGCAACCAAAATTTAAGATTTTTTTTTTTAAAATCTTGAACCTTGGCAAAATGCTAGGCCTGTTCTATACATTTTATCATATATTGCGGCGCAGTAATTTAAAAGAGGTTGATTAAACTTATAGTATCGAGAATAAGCCTACTATATTTACTATTTTGTAAAAATTGCAAACATCCGCTCAAAACACAATTTTGCAATTGCATAGATATTGGGATGTGAAAGCTTGGCCGCTCCGCTCCCTCGCATATTTTCATATGCGAGGGAGCGAAGCGGCCAAGTTTCAGAAAATTTTTTGTATTTTTAACTTATGAAACCATTTGAAGAGTTTCATAGCAAAAGCCGATAAACGCCATTTTTCATTTTTTCAAAAATGGTGAGCAAAATGTTGTTTGGCGACAGGGCTAACTGGCGTACATTTTCATTTTTTCCAAAAACTCACTTTAATGTCTAATTTCGTGATTCGAAAACATGGTTTTATGGCAAAACCCAATAAACGCCACCTGGCTTTCCTGTCAAAACCCAATATATCCACTCAGCCAATCAGCGTGCATATCATTCCCAACATGGGGGCGCCCATAAAACTCTACAGACGCACAGTGACCCCAGGCAGGACAGGTACATGATAGCATTTTTTTCAAAAATTCACCGTAACCTGGGATTTGGTGATTTTGAAAAAAAAACATGGTTTCATGGCAAAACCCAATATATCCACATGACTTTCATGTCAAAACCCAATATATCAACTCAGCCAATCAGCGTGCATATCATGCCCAACATGGCGGCGCCCGTAAAACTCTACAGTTGCAAAGTGACCTCGGGCAGGCCAGGCGCGTTCTAACATGCATTCCACGGAAAAACGATGCTCCGTCTCGTCTCCTTGATCAGAATATATGGCATATATGGCATTTTGCAAAGAAACGATTTATGGATATATGGCATTTTGCTATAAATCTGCAATTAAAGTGATAGGCTAACATTGTGGAGCTTCAATTTAAAAAAAATTGTCAAATTTTGATATCTGAATTACATATTAGTGTTCATATGGACAAATAAACACCCTAGAATAAAAAAAAGTTTGGAAAGTTACACTGCCAATGGCAAGTTATGCAAGAATAAACAATTAACAGTTGGGGCGAGTTTGAATAGCCTAGGTCTACACACAGTAAGTCTATGGGAGAAAATGGGCAGGTGAATCCGATCAACTTACGATTTTCACTTTTTTAAAGCACTAAATAATCATTTTGAAATACAATTTTTTCAGGGCCTTGGACCTTATCAAAGACAATGGTAGCATGGGGAATCATGTAGCTCAGATTTTTTTAACTGTGGTAAATGTTAGCCAATACCTTTAAAGCAATCAATTTTTGGTAAAATGCCATATATGTAGATTTATGTAAATTTACCACTGTAATGTTATCATTACATAAAAGCATTTGACCTAAGTTGAGATTTCTACCATGCTCTTTATTTGAACAGTAAAAAATGTCATTTATCTCAGTTTGCCTAAAATGGATATATTGGCTTTTGCTATTAAACTCTTCATTTTTTCTAATGCATTTTACTTCATGGACAGGGAACAGTGGGAAGGAAGGGGCACATAATCTTTAAGGATCATAATTTTTCTTCCTTCTCTCTTTTGCGTGTTTTGCGCCCCCTTTAAAGTGGCCCCCGGGGCTCGTGCCCCCGCTGTCCCCCTCTAGATACGCCACAGAACACAACAAAAAAAGTAACTACCCCCTTTTTCAAACTACCATAACTATTTGCAGGAGTATTGACTCATTGACTAACGTATGTGTGAAAATGGGATTGATCCGTCAATCCATGCATGAGTGAGCATGCATTAAAAGCTTAAAAGCAAAAATGTTACTTTTCAAAAGTCACAAGGGTCATTTTGAGGAATTTGTGATGCAGGATTTTGACAAATTTTGTTTCTGGTAAATAATTTAGTACTATTAATGTTAATCATCTATTGTTTGACCCCCTTACACCTTCCCTGGCACTTTCGCATATTTTACGCTTCAATGAGTTCAATTTAAAAATTTCCATCTTTCTCAATTTTGAAATTATAAAATCCATTATGTTTATCAAAAAAATTGAAATCCAATTTTCAACAAAATGTATCTTTACATGTTGTATGAATATAAGAAGTTGTAACTGTGTCATCGTTGAGTGAGCACACTTAATGAACAAAGCAAAAAATGCTATTATTTACCATTATTTTGGCTTAAGAGATGACTCCTATGATGTTTGAAAAGTGACATTTTGCCTTTAATGCATGCTTACTCATGCATGGCTTAACGGATCAATCACAGTTTCATACAGATGTTAGTCAATGAGAGTAGGAATACTGCTGCCAAATTATTTTTCTTAAACTTATTTCGTGAAAAAGTTGTGGTAGTTTGAACAAAGGGGGTACTTTTTTTGTTGTGTGTAAGTTGAACAAATGGTGTAATTTATGGAAAGTGAGATCATTTTATACATCAATGTACGTGACCACATTCTTGACACCAGTATGTACAAGCTGTTTCAATTAATATCATTTTTTTTTTTTTGGGGGGGGGGTGCCTTGTAACAGTCTTTCTGCCCATTTTGTCCATCTCTTCATATGGATTGTGAGTGTACCTTGTCTTTCGTTGAAGCTTCACAGTATATTTTATGGTTCTAATTTAACAAGGCTTGATGTTGCACTTGGGGAATTGATTACACTTGGTGCTTTATACTAACCCATAAACTTGATGGTAGCATCACTGGAGAGAATTCTGCATGTGAGTGACCCAGCCTTACCCAACATATTAGTGTGTTATTGTGTTCTTGTAAGTGTAAAAGAGGAAATGTCTGCGCGATTAATTTTTCGCGCTTACCGACTTTGTTGAAATTTTTACAATTCCCGGATTGCAAAAAATAGGGCAAGCAACCACACATAGCACAGTGCTGCCTCAGTACATAGCCACTCATCCACTAATCCAAGTCAAATTACACCAAATGCAACAGTTGAAAATGCAAAAACCAAACAAATACCTTTGCAAAATTACTTAACATTTTCATTTTTGTGCTACTGTCTCCTAGCATGAAAATTTCCACACTGCGGAATATTCCGCATTTACTGTAAAGTTTAAGGTTCCTGGAGTAGGAGCTCATAGATATCCCCATTGGTCAAATCTAGAAATTAGAGCCACTGATGTCAGATAAAAAGACAGCTCTCAGTGGTTTTGTGTTCTGAAGGTACTGGTGAATAGTGTTTCATCATGCAAGAACTGCAAAAAAAAAAGGTGCCTTGGTTATATATGCAACTTTGATAAGGCCTAAAAAAAACCCTGTTGTATTGGCGTAACCCGCCCGACCCTAAAAATATCCCCGACCCTGTTTTTTTTTCTTTCTTTGTATTGCTATCGTTAGTATCGTTATCGCAAATCGTGCTGACTTTGCGATCGAATTGAAAACCCGCAAGTGTTGCGGACAGAACAGCGATTTTCCCGCCGTATGCGCGCGTACAACCCACTTTGTGCGCTTCTATATATGGAGCCTCGCTTGCTATAGCCTCTACTCTAGCTGCGCCAACTACCTAGCGATGATCGAACTGTTTACCTCAACATGGCGTCTTACGCAGTAAAGGTAACAGGCACACTTGGGCCAAAAATTAGTTTCAGTGTCCTTCTCAACTTTGGCTTGAATGATGTCATTGATGAACTATTGCAAGAAATAGCTGCTTCCAACTGGCCGATTGTAGGCTTATAATTCCTAAAGTGAAAGCATTGGGCGAGGCCCATTAAAAAATAAAACACTGCCCAGTGAGCCGTTACGCCAATACAACAATTTTTTTTTTAGGCCTAAGTATTAGACAAGTCTGTATGAAAGATACATTATAAGTACCAATATTCCTGAAGGCAACAGGTATTCAATAGACTCTCATTATAACAAACTACTCAGGACTGGAAAAAAAATAATTTGTTATATCATGGTTGCAAAAACCATATGACATTCGGGACCAGAAAAATAACTTCATCACAAGGAGATTTTGTTATACATGTATTAGCGTACTTTATAACGAGAGTGCACTGTATATCTGAATGTTCAGGTGCAGGTATTTTTTCAATAAAATTGACCCTCTTCACAGCCCATGACTACCTTGATATTGGTTGTTCATGAATGCCTCATTAAAAGTATTCATTCTTTAAAAGTCTAACTCCAAACTGGCTCATTAGTGGATTGTACGGCTGAGTTCACATAGAAGTATACGGTATACGGTATTCGCTATACGCTCTCCGGGCACGGCGAGTCACATAAGACAGCAGACGTGCCCTAATCGGTCTTTTGGCGCCAGGATGAAATGGACACTTTGGATGAAGAACATTTGGCTGAGGAGGCACACTGTGAAAAAAACAACGGACTGATTTTCATATTATATTTTCATTTTATTTCCATTATATCACAATTTGTTTCAATTACAAAATATATACTATACATGTATATATGTAAATGTATATATGTATATATGAAATCGCAATAAAATGAGTACAAAGAAATCCTATAGTTTCTAACTTACTTTATTCAATTCAGTAAATTGTTTATAAATCATGATAGCGGACATTCAAAACGCCTGTACACACGAATTGCAGCTGCCACATTCGAACAGGACGGTATACGCTGCACAAAAATCGAACACGCACGATTCCCACTATACTATACTATTCGCAGCTACACGGCCTTTTCGAATAGTGCCCTCTAATGTGACCCGGTACTATGAAATTACGTTGTTCGAAGTTATCTGCGTGCCCTGCAAAATGTGCATCATATACCCGAATAGTATACTTCTATGTGAACCCAGCCTACTACACACACATACTGCTCTGAAATTAGTTAACATTAACAAGGACATCAAATATGCATACCTTCCACACTTTTGTTCAGGCATATGTCACTAGAACACCAAAACAAAAAGTTAACAGCTACAAATCAAAACAAAAGAGACAATGAACAAAATTTTTACATAATTTCATGTTTAATAAAATCATGATACTTTTATTAAAATGTTCATGTATTGAAAAATACTGACTCTGTTAAACAAAGTACTGCAGAACCCAATACAGGGGATGGGTTCATTGAAGACAACCACTTATCACTCTTAGTTTGCTTCAATTAACATTTTCTATATCGACTGTGTGATTTCAAGTTTGGTGATCTGGTGACACCAACACTGGGTAGTACACCAGGCCTTGTGTTGAGGTTTAAGCCACTGGCTATCATTTACCAGAGTTAAATAATCTGAGTTACATGATTCCCCATGATGAGGTCTAAAAATGAAGCCCTGAAAAAAATTGTATTTCAAAATGATTATTTAGTGCTTTAAAAAAGTGAAAATCGTACATTGACCGGATTCACCTGCCCATTTCCTCCCATAGACTTACTGTGTGTAGATCTAGGCTATTTTTACTCGCCCCGAGTAATAATTGTTTATTCATTCATATCTTACCAGTGGCAGCATAAATTTCCAAACTTTTGTATTCTAGGGTGTTTATTTGTCCATTCAAACACTATTATATAGCTCAGATATCAAAGTTTGACATTTTTTTTTAAACTGAAGCTCCACAATTTTAGCCTATCACTTTAACCTTGAAAATTATGCATGACATTATTCAGTTTGGAGACCTGGTGTAGCAGACAATTTTGTTCTTTCAACACCAACACCAAACTTGAAATCACCCACTGTGCTTAAAATTGATATTCAAATTTATGCTACCAATTTGTCAAATGGATTGTCTATTCATTCATGTTCACGGACTTTAGTCAGATGAGTTATGAATGAAAAATACATATATAAGTTTGGATACAAGGTGCACTATACAATGTGTACCGGTTATAAATTAATGCATTGGTGGTGCATGTTTCAAACAGTTTTAATAAGTTATGTTTCAACCCGGGCTCATTTCAAGCTCTTATTATTCAATAAAAGCAATAGGTGCCTGCCAGCCGAGATTCATAAAAACTGATACCTACAAGAGCCTACTTTCATATTCTTGTAAAGAACACCATACAATGACATAGCCTGCAAACATATCTTTGTGTTTGTCCCAGGGTAGGAATTAATTTGTATTTTTTAGGGGCGATTTTTAGAAGAGCCTTAGGGCTATTTTTGGGGCCCATTTTGCGAACACTGGGGCTACTCTTTCGTTGCACATCAGAATTTGAAGAATGCAATGAAACATTGCCACTGTTTTAGCTGGTGCTTCAGCCATAAAAGCAACCATTTAATTCATAAATGTGAAATTTTTCGTAGAAATTGTGAGGGCGATTCTGAAGGAAATGGTCGCCCCAAAGAATTGGGTTTTGGGGATTTTATGGGGCGATCTAGGCTTTCCCAAGGGCTAAATCGCTCGTCGCACTGGGTTATTTCTTACACTGGTTTGTCCCCACACATGCAAAAAAAGGGGAGATGGGTACTGTTTTGGTTATCTGATATGAATTCTTCTCGCTATCAATCACCAACATTTTATCAATTCTCCATATCGCATATAGCTCTCCGAGTCTGAACGCTTGTGGCGCTCTAATCTTTTTACCCTTATTTATTGGGAAGTAAACTTCCGGTTTACGCAAGCGCAATACACATCAAACGCTAAAGTACTCGTGGATCATGTCAAAATCTTTCTTATTATCTTGCGAATAATATTTTTTCAAGTCCTTCACCAATATTACAAAAAAAACCTTCCATTTAGGTCATGAACGGAGCCATCGGCCATCCTCACACACCAGCGCCTTGTGTTGAGGTTTAAGCCACTGGCTAACATTTACCACAGTTAAATAATCTGAGTTACATGATTCCCCATGATGAGGTCTAAAAATGAAGCCCTGAAAAAATTGTATTTCAAAATGATTATTTAGTACTTTAAAAAAGTGAAAATCGTAAGTTGATCGGATTCACCTGCCCATTTTCTCCCATAGACTTACTGTGTGTACACCTACGCTATTTAAACTCGCCCCGAGTTTTAATTGTTTATTCACGCATAACTTGCCATTGGCAGTGTAACTTTCCAAACTTTTTTATTCTAGGGTGTTTATTTGTCCATATGAACACTACTATGTGGTTCAGATATCAAAATTTGACAATTTTTAAAATTGAAGCTCCATAATGTTAGCCTATCACTTTAATGCTCTGTCACCCTTGTGTGGTTAGCATGTGACGTTCACATGTAGCTGGCAATTGGCCGGCCTCTCACAGTTTGACATGCACAAAAATTCTCAAAGACACTAATCAAAGTCCTTTTGCTGGCCAATTTCACACATAGGCAACAGGTCAATGGTAGGCTTGTACATTTTCTTGATCCCTAAAGATTATTCTGAATGATAATACAAACACTTAGAATGGGATTTCAGTGTGCTGTCAGCCTTGAACCCAGAGTAAGGGCCACATTATTTTCAAATCGTGGACAATCGTAGGACTTCTTCTGTAGTGTGCGGTGGCGCTACCTGGTCTTACAGAATAAAGTTAGGAGATGATTGCCAATATGCAGTCCATGAAAGGTGTAATCACAGAAATACCATAAAATCACTCATAATACAAACATTTCATTTCTGAGATCACTTGCAAAATGCTGGAGCATGAAAGTTCGCCTTGACAAAAAACCTGACCATGAACATATAAGATGAACTTATTGCACATTATTTTGAGTTAATTAAAATTGAAAACAAGTGCTGTTTGGTACTGCCAACTTTATTGCAGAAGAATTATTACCCTTCTAACTTAGATTCACAGTAACAGTGGCTACTTGTGAGGTGTAATATCAATTTTAGTCTCTTTTCAAATTGTAATCTTTCTGGGAAATCCCAGCATATAAACATATGCCCTCTCAAAAAAATTATTGCAATATCTCAGAAATGGATGGCCAGATATTATGGACAACAATAACAATCCAAGGATTTATGTAAATACATCATCAACTATCATGCTTACTGCTGGACTCAAAATTAAAATATTTCTCAATGCATTTTTACAAATCATGAACTCTTCCTTTGAGTGTTTCATTATCAATTAATGTTTTAAACTACACTCATTGGAATGCTCCCATTAAAAAAAAAAACATTATGGTTGATCCCTCAACATTTAGTCATAGTCATACATGACCACGTACGCCCAAAATTATTCAGAAACTGAACATGTAATTTAAACAAAAAAATTGTGTTTGATGTTTTATAATGGTCTACTTTTTGAAATATATTGATTTTTGTTGGGGTTTTTTCAGATCAGCTTTTAACCTTATGTTTACCAATTTCAACAAAGAGAGCATGAGCCTGCCTGCTAGTGCTAGCTATTGGCACAGGCTGGTAGTTTATTATTGTGGACACTTGACAAAAAAAATTTGAAGAACTTTGATGTCTCTGTATAATGATGATCAAATGGATAAATAAACAGCAAAAGACATAAAAGTCTTGAAAATAAAACTGTTACTTTCAAGATACCCAAAGGCATGAATGACTATCTTTAGTTTATTATTGCAGTCCTTATGATAACATGTTTAGAATAGCCAAGTTAGGGCAGTTAAATGTACATTGATTTTAATGAATCCAGCTGCAAGAACACCACAGTTATATAATATGAAAATGAAGTGGATAGCCCATGCAGATGAAACCAGACTTAAATGTCAGTTTGGTTAAATCCATATTCAATGAGAATCTGACTTGAAAAGTGTTCAACATTGGTCTTGCACAAGGTGCAAACATGTATTTGATCATGTCGTGTATGTTCAGTAGTCGCGAGTAGCGAAATATTCAGCGGATACAGTATGTAAACCAGTATTTATCCGGTTCTATATTTACTTCCATAAGTATTCCATGATTGGGTGACTCATTTCTGACTAACAGACACGTTTTATTATGATTTTATGAATGGAAAGTTTGACCTTATGTAATGTGCTCATGTTCTAGGTCTGTCATATTATTTTCAACTTTCTACATCCTGGTAATGTATCCCTACAAGGTCTCCAATTTGTGATAACAATGAATATTCATCAGATTTACAGAAAGCTGCAGCTAAGACAGAAATCTAATTCAAGATCATCATAAGTAGAAATTAGCCCAGATGTGGTGTATTGCATTTGGTTGTAGCCGATTGTTAGAAAGTTCTATTTGCACCATGTTATAATTCATGACATATTATACACTGGAAATCTGGAAAATGACACAATCCTTCTTGTCTTGAAAGTACTTCCTTTCTAAGACATCAGTCAAGCAGAATTTTCAGGCCATTCTTTACTTTCTCAGTTTTTACTTTCTTTATAAATTTTTGTCCACTATGATCACCTTTAATTCCAGTGATGCTACCTCCATTACAATACATCCTGCCTGGCCTTCCACAGCTGCTTGTGTAGCGGCATTATCTGAAGCAGGATGAATTCAGAGATGGGTTTGGTTTCAAGAGAAGAAAGTCTGACCAAAGACTTAAAGAATCAAGACTAAGGGATAAGTATTTTGGAGGGTCAGTGATCCAAATATAACATCTAACTCATGCTGGAAGACTACTGAACAGTTGCTAAAGAATTATCATTGAAGAATTTTGCAAATTTTCCATTTTTTGAATAAGGGAATTCTATTTGCAGACTTGGAGACTTTTTGGAAGGCCTGTTAATCCAGCATGATTCCTCTTTAATGATATTAGTTTCCTTTTTACTGATCATAAAGTTCATAAGCCATCAAACAGATGTCCTTTTATCCCACTGAAACGCATTTTTTAGAGCACCCACAATTTTCAATGAATCCTTTTCAAAATATTTACCTTTCAGATCCAATGTCTGTGGATTAGAAAATGATCATCTGACTGTAATTAATTTGGCAACAAACCTCATTAGTTAGGAACCAGTGTCACAAACCAGCTGATGAAATTAGACACTACCCCAACCTCATTCTATTTCCTTTTCAGACTTTTTCCACCAATAACTTCTCCCATCCTCCTCCTCATCATAATCATTATCGTCACCATCATCATTACCAACGCTGATCCTACTGCCACCAACCTGCTTCTAATCCTCCAGAAGTAGCTGCCTCAGACCAGAATCCTTGTTCTAACCTCATTTAGTTCTCCTTGTCGATTTTCTTTTCCGTTGATGTCTTCTCCCATCATCATCATCATCACCATCATCATCACTCCCAAAGTTGATCTTACTCCTCCTACCAGCCTGCTTCCATTCCTCCTGAAGTTGTTGCAATGTCTCCTCTGATAAGAGTCCTTGCTTCACCAGCTCTTGGCTCAGACGGCCAGACAAACCTCCCAAATTCTGTGCCAAATCTCCTCCGTCTCCTGCAGATTGTCGCGACGACCCTCTCCTCCTACTCCTCGGCTTGGAAAACTCTCCAAAGGCATCCTCAAAATTCAAGTCATTTTCGCTGTTGGTTTTTCTTCGAGGCTCTGATGCTGTAACCGAAGACGATAAACGTGTATCAATGATAAATTTAGGTCTTATCAAATTAATGACATGAATAAATGGGAAATTAAAACTAGCGTGTCTGACAAACTTTATCATTGTCTTTTTTACCAACTTACTTCACGATTGTACAGCCCAACTATCTTGAAGCAGACGATATTGCTTCATATTAGTTCAACACTTTATTAGTCCGCACCAAAGCCCCCCCCCCCCATCAGTAGCAATTGTCACAGAATTTATCTGTATTCCAATGACATCGATATTTGTTTGCATATGTTTTTTTGTCACATTCTAGTGGTTAGATTATTCAGGTTACATATATTTGGGAGTAAACATTAACAAACAAAGAGAGAGATAATTCAAAGATGGGTTTGGTTCAAGAGAAGAAAGTCTGACAAGACTTATAAGAATCAAACCTAAGGATAAGTAATTTTGGAGGTCAGTGAGATCCAATAGTTAACATCCTAACTCATGCTGGAAAGCTACTGGAACAGATTGCTAAAGAATTTGCATTGAGAATTTTTGGCAGAATTTCACATTTTTGAATAAGGGAAGTTCGTATTTGCAGCTTAGGAAGACTTTTTGGAAGGCCTGTTAAGCCAGCAAGACTTCTCTCTTTAATTATATTAGTTTCCTTTTTAGACTGATCATAAATGTTATAAGCCATCAAACAGATGGTCCTTTTATCCCACTGAAATGCA
>JZLH01S0052495.1:11435-24936 GCA_001188425.1 Eucidaris tribuloides | reverse complement strand
TATGGAAATTATAATTCATTGATCATGAGCAACGTAAAAGCGAAAATGGCCACTTGATTAAACTATCCGTTCCTTCGTTTCCTTCTTTTTTGGGGTGGGGTGACCGGGGGTGGGGGGGGGGGTAAGTGGTGGTATTTAATATCACAAAATAGGCACTCTTTCGACCTGAAAAGTCAAAGTGGATGTGGTGGCATAACCAAGGACCGTGTCCTATGTATAATAATAATAATAATAATAATAATAATAATAATAATAATAACAACAACATCAACAACAACAACAACAACAACAACAACAATAACAACAATAATAATAATAATAATAATAATAATAATAATAATAATAATAATAATAATAATAATAATAACAATAATAATAATAATAATAATAACAATAATAATAATGATAACAATAACAACAACAACAACAACAACAACAACAATGAGACAAATATCCGTCACATTTACTTACGTAAAACGGATCATTGTTCAGGACATTCTGGATGAGTATGAATAGCGGATACTGGATGAATAAGCAGATTCCCCCGATAGTTCTGATGGCCCCATACACACTGCCGAAGTATTCCTTTGGAAACCTGTGACAAGTGAAACAAACGTACCTACAATTTGGCAAGCGAAATGATTATAGAAGGGAATCTCATTTTCAGCCCTCCAGAAATACAGCACAATGTCATTCATGTCCTTTGGCTATCTTGGCAATTTATGAATGACTTGTCTGTGAAATTTTGAGGTTTTAGAGTAGGTATCAACGCTACAATGTGCCTATTCACAAGACATCCATATGGCGAATTTCTGAAAACGAACGAAATCGTACCACCCACATGTTTGTGGAAATATAGATCACAAAATAAGATACATGCAAGAGCTTCTTGTAAATAACAACGACAAAACCCAAACCTGACCTTACTTCTGCAAAACAAAACACTACATTTAAACATTACGCCTTGAAGTGATAGGCTAACATTGTGGAGCTTCAATTTAAAAAATTGGCAAATTTTGATATCTGAAGTAGTGTTGATATGGACAAATAAACACCCTAGCATAAAAAAGTTTGGAAAGTTACACAGCCAATGGCAAGTTATGCATGAATAAACATTTAGACTCGGGGCGAGTTTAAATAGCGTAGGTGTACACACAGTAAGTCTCTAGGAGAAAATGGGCTGGTGAATCCGATGAACTTACGATTTTCACTTTTTTAAAGCACTAAATAATCATTTGGAAATACAATTTTTTTCAGGGCGTCATTTTTAGACCTTATCAAAGACAAGAGCCCCGGGGGGCACAACGCTCATCTGAGGTCTCGCAAACTCTCTATGGTACCCATAGAAAAAACATCAGTTATACATATAGTTTTGACTCTTGGAGCCTGATATCTAGGTATCAACGTAGCCAAATGAACCAGTTGAAAAACTTTGCATCCCCTTGTCATAGAGCTGATTTTGCCAAGTTAAATTAAATTCGAACATCCGTTTTTATAAAAACAAGGCACGCCCTATTAACTTAACATTTGACCCTTGATCTACTTATGTGACCTTGACCCCAAATAACATTCAGGTCCCTGTTATGCATCTACCACCCAAGTTTGGTTACAAATGGGATTGTGGTTAGAAAGTTACCGAGTTTGGGCCCTTATGGGCCTTGCTCCCTGGGCCCCCAGTGGGGGCCTGGTGTACCATTCCAGGAAACCTCTTTCCCCTCCCCCTGAGGATCATTCCCACCAGGTTTGGTCTAAATCCATTGATGTGAATGTGAATTATTCCTATAGGGCCTACCCCCAAACTTTTGCCCCCCCCCCCCTTTGGGGCCAAACGGGGCCACCCTGAGTATTGTCATGAGGAACATTAATTCACCACATATAGAGGTATCTACACACAAAGTGGCTTAACTAAACTATCTCTGGATCTAGAAAAGAAGATGTTTGAAAACTACCTACTTTTGGCCCTTTAGGGCCCTGCCCCTGACCCCCCCCCCCCCGGGGGGGGCTAGGTGTACCAGTTGAGAACCTTTATATCCCCACCCCCTAAGGATCATTCCTGCCAAGTTTGGGCCAAATCCAATCATGCAATTTGAAGAAGAAGCTGAAAATGTGTAAAAGTTTACGCACGACGAACGACGCACGACGAACGACGCACGACGGACGACGGACAAAAAGCGATCGCAATAGCTCACTTGAACCTTTGGCTCAGGTGAGCTAAAAATGGTAGCATGGGGAATCATGTAGCTAACATTTTTTTTAACTGTGGTAAATATTGGCCAATACCTTTAACGAAAGAATAAATTTCTACTACAAATTATTCTCGTCTGAGTGAAATATTATGACCTACACTATAGCTGTGACAGCCGCTCCAACACCAAACAGCATAGACCTCAGGATTAGGAAAAAGATAAACGTCAAGTATTGAAGAGGAAGGTTCGGTATCAAGAAACAGACTGAGTATGCGATGGATGCCAGTGACGTCAGCGCGAGGGGTAAACAACTATCCCCTAGATCCGCGTACAGACCTCTTGATTTATTGCCTGCAGGAAAAAAAAAAAGAAAATCGTGATTATTTACGGTAGAATTATTGTAACTGAAACCTGGGAACTAATTTAAGGGCTTTCTATTGGAACGGGATGGACATATGTACAGTTTTTGTCATCTCTTATGATGGCAAACAATACTTATACGGAATTCAAGAGACAGACGAGACAATGGCATGCGTACCTTTTGGAAAACATAGAAATCCTCGTTTATGAGGCAATAGCATGTGTACCTATTGGACAACATGGAGATTCTCTTTTATTAGGCAATGACATCCTCGTTTATGAGGCAATGGCATGCGTACCTTTTGGACAACATGGAAATCCTCGTTTATGAGGCAATGGCATCTGTACATTTTGGGCAACATGGAAATCCTCGTTTACGAGGCAATGGCATGCATACCTTTTGGGCAACATGGAAATCCTCGTTTATGAGGCAATGGCATGCGTACCTTTTGGACAACATGGAAATCCTCGTTTATGAGGCAATGGCATGCGTACCTTTTGGACAACATGGAAATCCTCGTTTATGAGGCAATGGCATGCGTACCCTTTGGACAATATGGAAATCCTCGTTTACGAGGCAATGACATGCGTACCTTTGGTACAGCATGGAAATCCTCGTTTATGAGGCAATGACATGCGTACCTTTTGGACAACATGGAAATCCTCGTTTATGAGGCAATGGCATGCGTACCTTTTGGACAACATGGAAATCCTAGTTTACGAGGCAATGGCATGCATACCTTTTGGACAATATGGAAATCCTCGTTTATGATTTGGGTAGCATGAATTTCTCGTTTTTGAGGCAAATGCATGCATACCTTTCGGAAATGGAAATCCTCGTTTACGAGGAAATGGCATGCATACCTTTTGGGCACCATAGAAATTCTTATTAATGAGGCAATGGCATGTGTACCTTTTGGGCAACATGGAAATCCTCGTTTATTCCTGTCCATAAGGAGGCCACCAACCGGACCAAGCACGATAACCAGAAGTTGGATGATGGAAAAGATATTGGTGTACCAACTGACTATAAAAGAAAAGAAAATGGGTGGAATCTGAGTAAATATGACACGTAAGGTCTTTAAAATTGTTACAAATCAGATATTAATTAGAGAAGATTGAAACAACATTCTATGATAGAATAATTACTCCTCAATTAAATTATCTCCATGGGATAAAGTGTTAAGTTGACCAGCGTTTCTCAAGGGAATGACCCTTAAACAAATTCCTAGCATTTTCATGGCGATTTTCTTTCATTGTAACAGAAATGAAGATTCACATAACTCCTATCAGAAAATATCATTTAATACTTAATCAAAATAATCTACCCCCTCTCGGTAACCGCTCATTCAAATTAACATATCTTATTCTTCGGGTTAGGTTGAATGCACATTTCTGGATTTTTCACGTAGTTAGGCATGTGCAAACTTGAAAGCTGGGAATCTCATTTGCACTTCTCCCCGAAGAACAGCAAAAGATCACACGTGCATTCAGGCTATTCATGTCTTGAAGAACATTTCTGTCAAATCTGGGGACCAGTTATTGCCTAGAATTTGAAAAATGTGTAAAAAAAAAACAATGGCCGTATAGTATACGTTCTATGCTGGGAGGTAGTTTTTGTCTCGCGAGAAAAAAATTCAAATCAGAGTCTTATGGTCACTATAAATCCAGCAACACTAGGTTTTATAGCTTCTATACTGTACTAAGGATACTCAAACGGTATTTTTTTTTACATACCAGTGTATCTCCACTATGTTAATTTTAGGCCTGCAAAAGAGACACCCTGCTTTTGAAAACAATTTTTCTTCTAGAGTGATATAGTTCTCTATGCTTACCGATATCTTCGTCTCCGCCAGCCAGTCGTGTCAGAAAGTTGTTGAGTGTGCCGAAAGTGAAAGTCATATCAAGCTGTAGAATCATCTGCCACAAGAGCAGGAGCCAGAACGCTTTAGACTTTATGCAAGAGAGAAAAGAGTTATACTCTATTTTCTTTCGATCCTCCAGTATTACGGATTGCCTGTGTTTTGTCAAGCCTGCAGATGATATCAAAACATCAAGCGGCAATGATAATTATGCGGCAAACGGGTTTTCTGTCTCATTAACAGGACTTGGGGTATGTTGGGGGAGAGGTTTGACTACTTGTACATTTGACCTTCAATCCGTTAGAACTCGCAAGGACCTTTATTGACATGTTTACATTGAATTCGTGTTGACTATACAAATTAAACTTAACATAGGGGTTTTATAACAGTTAGTTCTATGATATTACTATGCTTATCTAATCAAAATGTAACATTGTTGATGGTGTTGACTGTTGAATGAATTTCTGGTTTTCGTGTCTCGCATTATGCCAGTGATAAACACACACGCACACGCACACACATACACCTACTACCACACACACATGAATACGTACACACATACGCATCTTGGTTGGTGTACGTGTTGTTGGTCATAAGGCATGGCAAGATTGATCATACCCCCTCCCACCCCCCCCCCCCGGCTTCCCTTATTTTCCTTCCCCTCCCATACACATACAGACACGTAGGCCTACTAAAATCTTATGCAGTTACCGTACATCGTGTATATGGGCAGTTCCATGGTAACGGAATGACAGTCAGACTCATTTTTTGGACTTTCTTACCAGTGTAAAACAAAAAGTCAATATTACGATGTCAAACATGCTGCCCAATTCTATGCATATTACTAGTTTACACAATTTATCTCATTTTTTTTTTAACAAAATCATTTCCAGTAATGAATCTTGCATAATAATGAGCTTGGTAATGGAATGACGCTAAAAGAGACATGATTTTTCACAAGATAGATGTTTTTTTTTCCAAAACTGTGTGAATTACATGATTCAACTGTGTTTTAATTGTGCTAAATTTGAAGATTGGAGTCTTACGAATAATTTGATTTATGAAACTAAGCATTATTTTTCTAATTTGACTAATTAGTTACAGCCCAATTAGTGGATTAACGGTAACGGAATGACGGTAACGGAGTGTCGGGATTATTCTGAAAATATCTTCAAGTTAGGCCCTAATAGACTTTTGTTGGAAAAGCAACAGAGTTATCATTGTACTTTAAGATGCTTTACAGTATTTGAAGGAAAAAACTGCTGAAAATTTGTAATTGTGCTTTTTTTTTTACATCAAACTGAGAATTTGTCATATGTAGTCCCACATATAACATTCTATGAACTGTTGCTGATTCTCCTAGAAGATGACATTCAAGAACCAAAATTTGAGGCAGAAATGATGACCCCCATAATTTCTTTATAATTCATAGGCAATCAAACCATAGAAATATAAACTAATTTGAGATCAAGCCATTTTATGAAGTTTTTGGTTTGTCCACTTTCACGTGGAACTGCCCATATGGCTTTTACAATGACTGTAATGTATCGTGCTTTGATCATGGTTGGCGACAGTTTGTTCTGTCAGCCCCCGCCCTAGCTCTGCGATAGTTTGTGCCATATCGTGCTGTCAGGGTTTGCAAAACTCTGACAGTTGTCGCGTGCGACATTTTGTGCCCCAACAGACGTATCGGTCTCGTAAAACGTCTCGATCTATTCACCACAGTCAAAGAGGGAAAACGTTTCCGTATTCCGTACCTTTAGGCCTACTACCTCTCTTGGCAGTGACCTCGGAATTTCCCGCTTCAGTCTTGCTATCTCTTTGGTCATCTTCGTCAGCATTATCTCCAACATAACCCAGGTTATGGGAAGGTACTTTATCATCACCATCGGGGGAGCCGGATGATGGAAGCGAGTTTTCATTCTTGGTATCTCTTCTGCATTTTAGAAGTCGATAGTCTTTAGGCGGAGGCCACGGGATGTGACGGAACGGAAGGAATGTGAACGTGTTAACGTTTACAAAGATTGTGGATGCTGCTAGTATGAAAAATGACACGTTGATCGAAAATCCGGCTTCATACGCAATCTGCAGAGAATACGGTAATAAACGGAAACAACAAATGATGGCAAAATTGTCAAAACATAAACAGATCAAACGCTGAATTGAAGTAGTAATATTTCAAAAGAAACAAATGGATTCAAACAAGTGAATCCCGCATACTGTGTAATCAATAGTGTCCACCAAAACTCATTTGTTGCATCTTTCTTCACGCGTTACCAGGTTTACTGCGTACGACCCTTTTTTGGCATGCCGCATTGATTTGCACCATCGAATAGTTTTCTTCGGATTTGATGAACACCCATGACCCTCTTTTTTTTATCTTGGGTTCACCACTTGCAAGGACATTATTTAATTTGCATTGTTTTTTCAAACAGACAAAATTGTTTGGTAATACTAAAAAGACATACCTTTATCACAAGGAAGACAAACACTGATGCACTGTAGGAACCGTTGAAAAGGGTAATAACTGTTGACTTGTGTGACAGGAACAAATTTCCCATCTTTGGAGAGAAAAAGGATTAAATCGAACATAAACAGTATCATCATCATCGTCGTCGTCGCCATCTACTTCACCTTCACTATATTCATTACTACTATGTATTAATGATAATGTTACTACTACTACTACCATCCTTCTCATCATCGTCATCTCCATCATTATCATCACCATCATCATCATCATTATCATCATAATCACTATAATGTTTGGCTATTATTATTTTACTGTTAATATTGCTCCTACCAGTGAGGTTATAGGTTTGATTAATATTAGTTTGTCTTTTGGCAGGAATACAGCCAACTGATGAGATTAATTTACCTAACAACGACGAATCAATAGCCGCATGCAAACACACCTACATATCAACAAATAACCAGCCTGTTGATATTTCATTAAAAAATAGTACCGAACAAAAAAAATTCTCACTAAACATTTTTTTCTTGCATGATCATTTTATACTTATATATTCGATTTTAAAAGACTGATGACTAATCACAATCATTTCTAGCCTTTGAAAGTTAGAATGTTCAAAGATATGATTGTAGGGAGAAACAAGTGCACAGAAAATGCGTTTATTTATTTTTAAAAAAAAACGCCAACACCAATAAAGAAAACAAGGTGCCATTATAAGAATGAAACACAATGACATACTAAATAAAAGATTACATATTGCCTTGATAACTATTTTCTTAACCCGTTGAAGACGAGTGACGAGATATCTCGTCACGAGGTCTGTGGGAAATGCGTGTTAAAGCAAAAACAAATCGCCTCCAAACGGGCGAAATTATGATGATGTAATTGAAATAGTTCAGCTTTCTGAATACTATCAAAACTTATAGGACCAGTTTTTCACGATAGTCTTGATATAATTTGAGAATATTTGGCGAACCTACCTCCATGTTGGAGAGAAGCAGCATGACGCCCCCTATGGTGATTAATATTGTTCCAGGAAACAGGAACGCCGACAAATCGGGAGAGCTGAATGCCATCAGTAAGTATCCAATCAACATCACCACACTGAAAAATTAACATAAACATCTCCTGGAACAATCCAAATAGTAGTCGGTAGGGCAAAGCCAAATTGCGTGATTTTCCG
The DNA here is from genome assembly GCA_001188425.1 of Eucidaris tribuloides. Lineage (NCBI taxonomy): Eukaryota > Metazoa > Echinodermata > Echinoidea > Cidaroida > Cidaridae > Eucidaris > Eucidaris tribuloides. The sequence continues at coordinate 16,872 of JZLH01S0052495.1, read as the reverse complement.
TAGTCCCATCTGTGGTATTTTACAAATTCCTAGTGAGGATTATTTGAATATTACAAAATCAGTAAATTGGATTTGCGCGTTTTTGCGAAAATTAATTAATTATAACGGTATAAATGTGACCAAGTACATTTCAGCAGTGTACAAAATTACAGAGGACTTTCACCGTGTGCATAATAAATTACGTGGCTGGAATGTCACTCCATTACATTATGTCCTCCTTCGCAAACTATAGGGAGTGCTTGACAACCTATGCAGTCACAATACTTCTGTGAATCCAAAGATGTTTGAAGACTGAATAGGAACTTTGGTGTGGCAATTAAGAACAACTATTCTATAAATAATGGAGGACAGCGTAAATGTTTTTTTTAATTCATTCAAAAGAATACCTTCACCAGTACATTTCGATGTGAATTAATGTAGTGTCACATACCTCCGTAAATGCTGTAAAGACCGATCTAGCGAGTAATGTTCTTGTGTGTGAATTCGCTATTGACGGTGATTCCTTCATATACGAATGGGACTGAGGAACGTGCCTCATTATTTAGTCGATTGTCTTACCAACACGCCAATAAAAATTGGATAACAAATGTATTTCTCATCAGCAACTTCATATTAATAATTTGTAATGTCATTTTTCAATACCAGTCTGGGCCTGGGAACTACGGAACTTTTTTCTAGAGCGTTATTTGGTCAATGCCCTACCGTCTAAAAGCGCAAAGGAAGTAGGATTGGTGTTCAAGTGTTAGGTAGTTCCATATTTGGAATTGATATAGATGATGTCAAAAAGGGTTTAAAAACAAATGAATCGTAAATTGGGCAGCATTGCAAAGGTTAAATACTATGGCCTTTAATTCTCAAGACCCTAATCATGTGAACACGTTTGTATAGTGCCGAGACATGGATGGTGACAAGTTGTACATCACGCGCGTGTGAAAAAAATGCGTAAAAGGGGTTGTTTTTCACTGTATAGTAAAATGGGTAACAACATCGCCAATATCAGGAAAAATGGTATATAATTGACAATAGGCTTATTTGAAAAGGGTATCTTTTTAGATTTGAATATTTGTTTAGGGTCTTCCGAGATCGACTAATAATTACATTTACGAGCATGGTGTACACCTTCACCTTGTAATGAGAGTCCCCCCCCCCGAAGGCAACGAAAAATGTGTTTTGAGATGTCATCTATTTATCTTCTAGGATTCGGTAGATTGGACAAGATCTGCAACATTACGGTATTGCAGAATTAGAGAAACACTCAACACACACATACGCATAACACAGCGGGTGCAACTAGAAATTTCAAAGTTATTTGATCACGTTTTGGCTTCAACGAATTTAATTTGCTAAATCGTTTGGTTAAAAATTATTAGTCAATTCTTGCTACCGTGATAGCTACGAAACGAAGTGCATGATTCATGTTTTTCTTGCGTTTCATGTTTTTCTTCTGATAAAAAGTATAATGTGTGAGTTATGGGGTATTTCCAATAAAATACAGGAACATATACTCAGGAAAACTACTTTCGCTATTTTTCAGTAAGGAGTTGGACAAAATTACAATAACTATTTTTTAATATTTATTTAAATCAGTTTGTACCAATCCTCGGAGGAAGTAGAAAACTAAATTCACAATTACCTCAGCATAATTCTTGTTATCCATATACCCAGCTTATCGAACAAGACTCCGACGGGAAACATGCACAGAGGTTGAACAGCTGATGAGATGGAGAACACGAGTTGAAGTTGAGCGTCTTGTTCGGGGCATGATGGGGGAGAGCTGTCGACTCCAGTCGACTCGGTCGTACTACCATTGATCGATAGTGAAGTATTGGTGATCGATTGACAGCCAGCACTGAAATAGCCGATTTGTTTGAGAGTAAAAACCAGCGAAGGCCAACCAAATATTACACCTCCGTGTATCAATGTCTCGAAGCATGCGATTATCAAGGAGACAGATCTCTCGAGGACTACGATTAGTGCCATTCTGGTTGTCTGAATATTCGTCTGTTGATCACCTGGAATATCCTCAGTCGATACTCAGTTTTTTGACGGTAACTACCTAAAAATAATGCAGAATTCATGTAATAGTATATTAATTAGCGTATGCTCCATAATCCGCATTTCATACACTCATGATCATAATTATGGAATACTTTAGAGACATTTTAAAAGTTGCCATTTTTTCGTGAACGGTACGTCTGGGATTAATATTTGCTCACCCCAGGTGAAACAATTATAATTTAAATATTTTAGGAATTTTGAGCATTTTGTAGCGTCTGACTCGACACTAAAACCTGTGTTTATAAATGGCGGTTTTGTTCTTGTTGTTGAGTCACGTGGTGGTTACGTGCATTATTAGACTAGTAACAAACACTATTCTGATGTTAGTTTAAAGCGGAGGGCCGAGGGTAGAAAATTTGGGTTTCGTTTCACCGTCTGTACAAACTAAGTAGACCATGTTTATTTTCAAGCTTAAAGCATATCAAATAATATTCAAGAGGTCTACCTCAAAAAATTTGTTGCGAAAACCTCCAAATCCAAGATGGCGTCCAAAATGGCCGCCATTTCGATGAAATTTTGTTTTTTTCAGATAAAAATTGTTTGAAATATCCAATCTCCATAAATAAGGTGTCATTTCGAAGAAAATCAAATTTCCTACAATTTGATACCACATTTAATAGGTTTTAGTGTGATTTTTATAATGATTTTGGGAAAAAAAAAAACTTGTTTTGACATTTTCACCAAAATCGAAAATATTAAAAATGCATATTTTCTCATAAATCAAAAATTTATTCACAAATCGATGTCATACTTTCCCAAAATTAGCCCAAATGTATGAACAACATGTTGTGAAAATTGGAAGTTGATTCCTGTTTTTATTTAAAAGTTATAAAGTCTTAAATTTGACAACGTCACACTATGGGAGCATTTTTGCCAGTTATGTAATGTGCACGTATTTCCATAGACTACATGTGGCTCTGGTTTTTTCAAGAGGTTCAAAAGTGTCAACCAAGGAGTGAAAAAATGAAACTAATCAGAGACCACTGGAATTTAAGATTTGACATCACAAACCTTCAAATTTACTTAAATAACAGAACTGGAGCTTAATCTTACCCACATTTCATGTTACAGTGGCAGAAACATTTGCCATTTGAAAATCTTACAATAAAAGAAGGTTGTATACCAAGGTTCTCAGTACACTCATGTTATCCTTGTCACCATGTTCAATACTATTAATGCAAAGAGCACGATTTAAAGAAAATACTGATACCAAATTTGGCTTCTTCGCCCCTGAGCAAGGTACTGAAATGGCATTTCGCAACAAAAAAATGTGAAAAATATGGAGAAACGCATTTTAAAGTTCTTGCTAAAAAATAAATAGGCAGTGTATGAAACCTTTACCCTCATGTTTGTAACTGGCTTATACTAGGTAATGTTTGGACCAAAAAAAGAAGAGAAAATTCCACCACGTTGATGACTTCACTTTTTGACTCCAGTTTGTTTCGGACGGTACGATATGTTAACATACCAGATTTTGAGGCAGAGTGGTACCTTTCAGCTTCAAATCTTCACATCTGTGAGTTCTTATGATAATTTAAGTCAAGAGTGTACTGAACTGATCCAACATTTACCTTTTACCTTACATTGGTTCCAAATTATGGTAAATGATTGAAAATCATGTAAACATGCTATATAATGTGATTAATGCTAACAAAATTAAATAAATTCCTCTGTTAGCAAAGTAAAAGTATTTACATGTAGGAGAACCCCCTTGGTAAAATTAGTCAACTTACTAGTTGTAGCTAGCACTCAATGGAAACATACATGTATACAGAAGGAAGTATGGAAAACATTTCACCTATATCTGTTTCGGACGTTACACATTGTTAACATTTTATTTCAAAATCAAATCTATTTCGATCAAAGTTGGCAATTTTTTCTCAAGGCAGTTTTTTCCACTGGTTTTTACCATTTTTACCATCCTGGAAAAGGAAGAAAAAAATGGAAATATGTTTAAAACCCTCCCCCCCCCATTTTTTAAATCCAGCCTTTCTAGCATAAAATCTTCTAAATGAACATGCCAGTGAATGTACGTGAGTCTACATTTAAAGGTAAGTGTATAGAAATAATTTTGATGCATGACCTACTACAATATTATGTACATTGTTATATAAGTCCAAAAGAATCCTTATTTGTGAATACAGAAATGCTGATCATATCTTGAATAAATCAGATTGTTTGTCAATCATGCCACAAAATCACCTGAACCCAGATTATGGGCCATTTTTTATTCATAATTTACAAGGTGTGAATAATTTTGCACATTGCATTAACTATTCACACTATCAAAATACAAGATATACACTTGCATGTTTATGTTACTTATGAACTAAATCCTGTGATGGAATGATATACACCTACATGTAAATACCCCTTCTTTGGTGAGGATATGCCCTTTCAAATGAGTGAAATGTGAAATGGATTTGATCATGCTTCTTGAGCATTATGAAATTCTGAAAACTTTCCCTTGTAATTGGTGGGTCCTGGCTTAATATGATATTCACTGAGTTTTTCCTTTCAACTCAGTATGTTTAAAGGCATAAATACCAAAATAATTGTCTGACTGGCCGATTAGGTCTGTGGGCTGATTTTTTTTTCATGTAGGCCTATTTCAGTTCATTACAAATTCGGTGGGATTCAGTAGAAAGAGCAAACTTTTGAAGTACAAAGTTAGAGTCTACTATTCTACTAAAAAAGGGTAAAATATATGTAGATCTACACTAGCTGGCATGTTGGTTCAAGACCAATTAAAAATACTTTGTGCTGTGCTGTGTGTGTAGTGCAGACCTACATGTACATGTACATGTGTAGTTGACACAATTGGCATGCACTACAAGAGCAGAAGTTTGTTATCACTACTAGAGTACTAGACAAGAATGTTTTCCCCAAAAATATAGCAAAACTCCTTGAAATAATTACCTTTCAATTTCAATTTCAATTTCAATTTCAATTTTATTCTACCATTATTATCAAAATAAAAACAAACAAAACATTTTGAACATAACATATACAAAAAGTAATGGTTTGGACCCTTGTAAAGCAGTGTTCTGCTTATAAATCAGGGCCCTATTACAGACAAACAATAACTATATATACAAATTTTTAAAAATAACAAACATTAATAGTCAAAACATACATACACATACACACACAGACACACAGACACACACACAGACAGACAGACACACACACGCACACATGAGCATACACACAGTGGTAGATTAGAAATCAAGAATATAATAGAGAAAAGAGGAAAAGAGAAGGGGAAAAGAGATTCAAGCAGGAAGATGAAAGAAGATTTCCTACTCAGTTGAGGGTGTCATTCTTTGAAATATACATTTTTTATACATAGATTTAAATCTGGTAATTGTAGAACTGG
>JZLH01S0052490.1:0-15518 GCA_001188425.1 Eucidaris tribuloides | reverse complement strand
TGTACGCACCGGTACATTGAAAAGGGAAATCAAAATCAGCTAAATCAAGGAAAAAAGGGTATACTTTATTTTAACAGGGAATGTTAGTTTGTTAAAGGGTAATCTCCTTTTCAAGACTGAATACTGGTTTTAGGGTATTTCTGAAGATAGACAGAGATGCATTACTTGTTTAGGGTCCACTTTGATAGTCATACAGCATTACACACGCACCATGCGTGTGTAATGTGTATGGACTTTCAAAATGGACCCTAAACAAGTAATTGTCTGTCGATCTCAGAATACCCTAAACCAGTATTCAAGTCTGAAAAGAGATACCCTTTTAAAGTAACATTCTGTTAAAAGTATACCCTTTTTTCTTGATTTTAGTGATTTTGATTCCCTTTTCAATGTACGCGAGTACATCACCCGACCGTGAAAAACAACCATTTTTACTTGTTTTTTCAAATGCGTATGGTGTACACCGTGTAATGACACTGCCCCCACCCCCGCGCGGGGGGCATGGGTATAGGTCTACCGTATGATGTATCACAAGCATAATGTACATGTTTATTTACTGAATACTATACACTCCATTATTGTAATATTTTGTTAATGTATGGTACAGTAGGGCCTAAATGATTTGTAAATATTGTTAAATAATGTTGGTGTGAAAACTAATCCATTCATTCATCTTAGCAACTAAAGGGGAGGAGAGGAACACATGAGGGAGGGGGGTAGCCCCCGGGGGGTGGTACTCACGTATATTGGGTATACGGGGATGTGCCGCTGGGAAGGGTGACTTTTTCAAGAAAAATCCTTAGACATGGGTCCCCTTTTCATCAAAAAGATCCTCACATATATGTCCCATTTTTCAAATTTTTTGCGCGCTTTGTGCACGCAAACCTCACAATTTTCAAATTTTCGGCACGCTTCGTGCACAAACATTACTATTTTCACATTTTGGGTGCGCTTTGTGTGCAAACTTGCTATTTTCAAGTTTTCAGTGTGCAAAGCGTGTCATAAATTTTTGAAACCCTCAGACATGGGTGCCTATGTATGGTAAAAGGACCCTTAGATGTGGGTATGGGTTCGGAGTTCTCCTCAGCAGCACACCCCTGTCCGACTATGATATGAGTACCCCCCCCCCCACCTCCCGGGGAGTAGGCCCTTTCCACCTCTAATGGCACAGACATTTTGGGTTTTTTTTCTAACACATACCTTCACAGAAATGCACTTTTTTGCTGGTGCTTTTTGTTTGAGCAGGGATCATGTTTATTCACATAACTGGTGGGATGGGCGATAATTCCCTGAACAGCACACTTGAATGAAAAAAAAAAAATCTCTAGTCTGGGCTCCTATATTTGTTCTAGACCCCTCAGAGACCAGATTACATTTTACAAGGGCATGACAATATACTATGAGTTTATGGTATCTTTGGCTCTCAAATTTTTTGAATTAAAAATATTCTTGTTGCAACTAGGCTACATGTGATCGGCATTAGAAAATCCTCTGATGTGTTTCTCACTGCACTTGCAGGCTTACACCCACTCCACATCCCTTGGCCAGACACAAACAACCACACCAAGCCCTACGCCATGCAACAACCAACACAACAACACACACACACACCACACACACACACACACCACACACACACACAAACACACATAACACACACACACACACACACACATACACACACACACACACACACACTACACATACACACACATACACACACATAACAACACCACACCACACACCTACACACACACACACACACACACACACACACACACACATACACACCACACACACACATACACACACCACAGCGCACCTATACGTTATAACTGCCGCAAACGGTGTGACAGTAAAAAACAAACACACTCCGTATAACAACAATGCAATCTGAGGACACACACTCCCGTCTGTACAACATGCAATCGGACGTTTTGTGTATGCGTATGATATTTCACCAGTAACCCCGGCGGGACGTTGGGGCCTGTGCACACAAATTTTTGGGCCATTTTCTAAAGGCCGCCTTTAGCCGCCATTCTACGTTTGATTTCTGGCCCATCTTGAGTGGGTGGCGACCGTGCCCCGTTTTCCCCGCAACGTCCCCAATCTGAATGCTGGAGTGTCATACTTACGTCCGCGTGAAGGCAATTAACACAACACACACACACACACAACACACACACACACACACACACACACACACAACACACACACACACACACTACACACACACACACACACCACACACACCACACACACACACACGACACACACACACACACACACACACACAACACACACACACACCACACACACACACACACCACACACACACCACACACCAACACACACACACACACACACGATCACTGAACCGATGGACAGCTCTGCGAATTTTACTGCTTAGAAACGGTGACATGACACGAGACCTGTGAAACTGATGACACTTACCCCATATTGCAAAAGCCATGTAATTTGGGACTATCTGGCCAAAGTCTGGGCGAACTCGCATTGGACGTTCATCGGTTGGTGTGTGTCATCGGTTGTACAAGTAACATTTCATTCGTATGTCATTGTTTATATTGCGTTCAGAGTACACCTTATACACACACACACAACATATATACACACACACACTCACCACACAGACAGAGGGCATCGTGAAGCCACATGTTATATTTTTCTGTACAGTACACTTTCTCGTTATAAAGAATGTCCTTGAAACCATGAATTGTTTCTTTTAGGATCAGGAATATGAAAACAATAGAATACAAAGGAAATCCAACATATGGCGACCAGAGATTTTATTCTTTATAATGAAATTTTGTTATATCAGTGTTCTTATCAGGAGAGTGTACTGCATGTACATGTATTATCTGAACTGTACTCATTGTATTGTATCATGTTGCTACTGTACTGTATTGTATTGTACTGAATTGTAATTTGTATTTTAACACTTTTTTTAATGCAAGCTTACAAGATTCTTCAATGTAATAGATTTTTGATTTGTCTCTCTCTGCTATTTTAGATTCGCACCTGCTGGATCTATTATTTATTTTAACAAACATGGTCAGAAAAAATGAACCAGGTTTTCGAAAACCGCCATCTACAGCTATCCGGGCTTGGACAATACCACCAGGCCATAACTGGCTTAGGCTTGCACACGGATGACACAGCGAACAAATACAAGCTCACAATTCTGACACTGCTTATATTAAATAATCCAATAAGGACATTTTTAATTATTATTTATTATTAAGGAAGGAAAGGGATTATTCAGAGAGTTGAAATTCGAAGAGCGTGATATGTGAGGCTTTGGTATTTGTTCCTGTGTCATCGTATCAATGCCGGTAACCAGTGATGGCCTGGTGGTATTTTCGCAGCCCGGGTAGCTGTAAATGGCGGGTTCAAAACCTGGTTCATTTTTTCTGACATGTTTGTTAAAATAATTATAGATCAGCAGTTGCAATCTAAAATACAGAGAGAGACAACTGAAAAATTTATTACATCGTATTTTCACCTCTCTCAATAATCCCTTTCCTTCACTTAATAAGATTCTTCAATTCAGGGTGCTCAAGAGTCAAGTCCCTAAAATAAAAGCCAGACAGCCAGTAGTATATGTAGTAGCAGAAGTAGTACATATAGTAGTAGTACATGTAGTAGTAGTAAAGGTAGTAGTACTATATGTAGTAGTAGTAATAGTAGCAGTAGTAGTAGTATAGTAGTAGTAGTAGTAGTATTAGTAGTAGTAGTAGTAAAGGTAGTAGTAGTACATGTATATGTAGTAGTAGAAGTAGTAGTAGTAGTAGTGGTAGTAGTAGCAGTAGTAGTTAGAACTAGTAGTAAAGGTAGTAGAAGTAGTTCATGTAGTAGAAGTAGTAGTACTGCTAGAAATAGCAGTAGTAGTACATATAATAGTAGTAGCAGTAGTAATAGTAGTAGTAGTAGTAGTAGTTGAATCATTGTTGAATATCTGAAACTCCATAATAAGCTCTTTTACTGCCCCCCACCCCCCACCCCAAAAAAAATACTTCAGAAAATATTCTTCATTTCATCTGTATGTAAACAAGGTAACAAATAAAAAATACATGTAGTTAACGAGAGTAAAAACAATGCTTTGACATTTTTCATCCATTTTTAAAAGAGCAGCTATGCTGATTATTAGGCCTAATTAGATACCCCTAGTAAATCCTATTGTAAGATTGCAAATGGAAAGGAGGGAAAAAATCACATGGATGATAAAATCAAAATTAGTATCAAAGTTTCATTTATTCAGTCTTGAATAAACTAATCAAAGCTGAAATTGAAAAAGATCTCATTTGCATTACAGGATTAGCTCCAAAAATATGCATCTGAACAAACATCCCACATAATTGTTCTGTCCTCATAACAATCTCAGAAAGCCTTCAAATAGGGGACAAATGCCCTTCACATCCCCTCCCCAGTGCCACCACTGTAGGTGTTTTTCCTACCAATTTAATGTGAAAAGTGTACTCAGCTTGTTAGCTTTCATGACAAGCAGGTTTTTCATAATTTTGTGGTGGTTTATTTTTTGCAAATTTGATGACTACAAAAATTTTCTCTGTGCAAGGTGAGGGAAAATGCAATAACATTCACAGAAATAAACTCTTGCAAATTTCCAGCCTTGAAGCAAAATCACAAAATTATGGCAACTGTATACAGTAGATTTGACTTATAAATAACATATCGCTCAATCATCATTTATAGGCAGCACTATAAGGATTGCGGCCTGGGTACATAAGTGTTGTCCAGTATGCTACAAAAGCATATCCACGCATTGATTCATCTTTTCAGAGAACACACCACTGTCACTGTGAACGGTAGTTTAGAGTAACGGCACTGCTCTAAATCCAGGTCTTGTGCACAAGTTGAGAAGAAATGTTCCCTCCTGTATCTTGGATATCCATAAAGCTCCAGCTGTGGCCAAAATACTGTTCATTGATGTTATATACCGGTCATTGACTTCACATAATGCATCAAATCTTCAGGGCAAATCCACAAACCAAATGGCATATCTGTCTTATCCACATTCAGTGTCAAGATAAGTTTCCTGAGAATGAATATTCAAGTCCTTCCTGTTGCATTCATGTCACTGGAAATTTAGCATGCACTCACTATTTCATATGCAGTGCAGACACTGTCTATGCATCATTAGCATTGCAAAGATAAATACCACTTCTCATAAAAAATATAGAAGAATACAGACTCTTGCAGAGCCCTCCAATATTGTCCAAGTTAAAGTTTGATATCATTGCATGCTGGCAGCATCTTTCACTTTCTGGAATCCTGACGTCGTTGAGAAGTAGCGATTGTTTGCTTCTTTGGCTTTCTGTTCTGCTGCATGTGGATTAACGATTTCCAATCCCTGGATGAAGGACAAGCAAACAAATGGAAATGTTTGTAAAACATTATATAGTTCATATGATTTAATTCGCAATAAATGTCATGCTTCAGAATAAGATGTCGTCACAACTAGAATTACACTAACTTCCTTTTTTACTTTTTATTTTTATGATCAATGCTTGTAGTTACTGACAACTATACAAATTTGTATAAACTGATAAAGATACTGGTACATAAATCAATATAACTCTCTAAAAACAAAACAAATCAATAAATAGTAATAAATTTTAACACTAAGGAGACAAACTACTGTTACCACTGAATTAAATCAAAATTAAACAGAAATAAATGTAGCTACGATAAATAAACAAATTGAAATGAAATACTGCGTATGAACATATTTACAATTCAGTGAATACATGAAATAGAATGAAGAAATAAAATGTGAAAACTAAATTTGAAATTATGAAATAACATACAATTCACTAAAATACTAATAAAGAAATGTAGACACAAACAAAAATATAGCTACTGATACTTAAACCCTACAACAAAAAATGAATTTATTTTTCATTAACATCAAATAATTTACACATACTATACTCTAGTTTACATAAACCTGATCTCCTCTTACCTGTAAAGGAGTAAACCTGATCTCATCTTACCTGTAAAGGAGTAAACCTGATCTCATCTTACCTGTAAAGGAGTAAACCTGATCTCATCTTACCTGTAAAGGAGTAAAGGCCACACTGGATGCTGTACCCGACGTCTCCCTGCCTCTGACGGTAGAACGACCTCCGTGGACTTGCTGTCTGTGAAGTTGTCTCTGTGGTGATGGAAATATACAGACATTAAAGGGACCGTAAAGTCGCAAGTCGTGAGCGTTTGGACCTAGCCCGACTCGGGTAATATTCGGGAATGCCCGTATACTTTCGGAAAACGAGCGCGCACGAATTGTGTGCAATTCCCTATGCAGCACGTATTCACCCGAAGACAGGTGAACTAAGCCCAACTGACCCTCATCGGCAATTCTGTTCGCAGCTCCACGATTTTTGTTACGCACCACTGAACTCTACACTACGTAGCATAGAGTTCAGTGTTACGCACTGCCTTGCAATAGGGCAAGCATAAGGTAAATAAACGTACATGGATTACGAGCGCGCGTCCCTTTAACAAATATGAACATGACATTCAAACTGTCAGCAATATGGTATGGACTTCATGACATATCCCACAAAAATATAGCTTTTCAGTTTGGCATGAGATTACAGTGTATGTGTGTATGTGTATACCCACTGTATGTATGAAAAGAGGCTGTCTGTGTGTGTGTGTGTTTGTAATCGCCTCCAACCGTCCACGTTTTTAGATCTTGTTGTAATTGAGGTGCTTATGTGGCATTACAACCAGCAAGCAAGGTCTGGGGGTATATAGAGAACGTCCGCGTTTGGAGGTTGTGTACTGTAATGTACACGTCCGCAGTTGTCAAAAGTTTCGTCCTCATTTAATAGGTAAAAATTGCCTTGTGTGTCCTTGGTATTACCTTTACAGACACACACTCACACACAGATACACTCACATTAAAAATTGTACGTCCTCGGTCGAAGGTGATTACACGTATGTGTGTCTGCAGGGGCGTCGATCCTGGGGTGGCAAGGGGGGCAGTCGCAATACTGTTAAACATACACAATTTTAAACTTTTTGCTGTACTTTGCACACAGAATTATATGCGAATTTTTGACTTTTTTTTACACTTTTGCCTACCCCCATCCGAAAAATGGATCAATGCCCAAGTGTGTGTGTATGTGGGGTGGTATTTCTGTATGTGTGTGTTTCTGTGTGTGCATGTGTTTGTGATTACTTGTTTGGCAAACTGATATTTATTGATTTATTAATCTTTTGAGAGAGTACTAATATATTTAAAGGTATTGGCTAACATTTACCACAGTTAAAAAAAATCTGAGCTACATGATTCCCCATGCTACCAGTGTCTTTGATAAGGTCTAAAAATGAAGCCCAGAAAAAATTGTATTTCAAAATGATTATTTAGTGCTTTAAAAAAGTGAAAATCGTGTGTTGACCAGATTCACTTGCCCATTTCCTCCCATAAACTTACTGTGTGTACACCTAGGCTATTTTCTACTCGCCCCGAGTATTAATTGTTTATTCATGCATAGCTTGCCATTGGCAGTGTAAATTTCCAAACTTTTGTATTCTAGGGGGTTTATTTGTCCATTTGAACACTACTCTGTAGCTCAGATATCAAAGTTTGACAATTTTTTAAATTGAAGCTCCACAATGTTAGCCTATCACTTTAACTCATTCATGTTAATACCGTTTGATAATATAAAATTGTGGGGGGTTTTAGGATACAAGCAAACTCTACAAAATAAATCTTTCATTTTGAGCCACGGTTGGCCGGAGTGGGAAATACTGGCGGTAAATACAGGTAAATACCACCTTGATGATTTTTGAGGAAAATAGAATTAAGAATTAAATACAGGGAAATACTATGAAATGTACTTCTTAAATATTTCCCAAATTTTTCTTGTGTTTCCATGATATACCCTGGTATTTACCAGCATTTCCCAGTATTTCTCAGTATTTCCGGGGAAATTGCCAATCCTGTTTTGAACTGCTGTACTGTTAGAAATCAAGTCACTGTACATCAGAGACAAACACATACTCTTTCAGACCTAACAAATTTCAACATTGTAGATCCAAGACCTACCTGTAAACTTTTGGAGATCTTGACTTGTGTTTTGTTGTCCACCTGTGGTGCTCTGATGCGGCCGGTGCCTGACTTGCCAACCTGACCCAATGAGAAGCCAAGGTCCTCTTGGTAGGCATCCTCCTCAATCTCTGCAAAGCTCATTCTGTTGGCTGCTTTCCTCATGTCAGTCATACCCATCTTCTCTTTCATCTTACGCACCCTGGATCAATTGAAAGAAATCAGACATTTGGGTTAATCGTCCAGAATACTGTAAACTTTCGTGAAATTGATTTCTCTGGATTGTGATTTACAGTACTCATCCAAAGTCACTGCAATGATGTGTGAATTTATTTGTTATGGTGTTAATACATATTACAACTAAGCTAAAAAAAAACACTATCAACTAGCTTCACCTTCACCAATCACCATCAACCACCAGAAACCATCACCACCACCCTCAAGCACCTCTACCACACATTCCCATTAACAGCTACCACCACAATCTAGCACCATTATCAAGCAACTACTAACCACCTCCAACACCACTACCATCCCCCTCACCATCACCACCAGCATCTCTCCCTACCACCAACCACTAACATACTAACCACCTCCAACACCACTACCATCCCCCTCACCATCACCACCAGCATCTCTTCCTACCACCAACCACTGACAACCACCATCAACCATCACCATCACCATCACCATCACCATCACCATCACCATCAGTACCTCCATCAATCACCAACACTAATACCACCACCCCTATTAACATCCAACCGCTAACAACTTCCACCACCACTATCATCAACCTCACCATTACCACCAGTACATCTGTCAACCATCATCACCTACATCTCTCACCCAGCAACCAGTAACCACTTCCACCATTACTACCATCATCATCATTACCACCACTACCACCACCATCACCACCACCACCACCACCACCACCACTACCACCACCACCATCACCACCACCACCATCACCATTACAACCACCACCACCATCATCATTCATCAATACCACCTCTATCCACTACCACCACCACCATCATCACCCTCCCCACCACCATCATCATTCATCAATACCACCTCTATCCACTACCACCACCACCATTATCACCCTCCCCACCACCATCACCACCACCATCACCACCTCCACCAACTATCACCACCAATATCTATCATCTACCAATCACCAGTCATCACCTAACTGTCATCAACCACTTACAAAAACTATAATATTCAACATTTACATAGCACTTAATACAAAAGTTTCCAGGTGCTACCACCAAAAACAAAGACAACACCACTTCCAATATCATCACCAATACCATTAAAGGTATTGGTTAACATTTACCACAGTTAAAAAAATCTGAGCCGCATGATTCCCCATGCTACCAGTGTCTTTGATGAGGTCTAAAAATGAAGCCCTGAAAAAATGTATTTCAAAATGATTATTTAGTGCTTTAAAAAGGTGAAAATCGTAAGTTGATCGGATTCACCTGCCCATTTTCTCCCATAGACTTACTGTGTGTACACCTACGCTATTTAAACTCGCCCCGAGTTTTAATTGTTTATTCATGCATAACTTGCCATTGGCAGTGTAACTTTCCAAACTTTTGTATTCTAGGGTGTTTATTTGTCCATTTGAACACTACTTTGTAGCTCAGATATCAAAGTTTGACAATTTTTTAAATTGAAGCTCCACAATGTTAGCCTATCACTTTAATACTACCATTAAAGCTCAAGTATAGTTTTGGTCGATCTGATAAAATTTTTGCCATTCTTTCACAATGTATTCTATTGTCACCCTAGATATCAGAAAACAACATCAAACCTACTGAAAAATGTTCATACTGACAAATTACGATGTTTAAATTAAAGGAAAGCATCTAGCGGTATGTACATTACCTATGGGGAAATCTCAGGGGTCAGCCCGAGATTTTACATTTTGAGTAATATCTCAAAAACGGGAAAGTTTCAGAGGGAGCAATTTTCAGGGTATTAATAGATCATATGGGTGTATCTTGAATAAATAATTGCAAAGAATTTCATTTTTAGCATTTACCAAAACTATACTTGGGCTTTAACACCAATACAGCCAGCAAAGCAACCCACGTAACCCAATATCCATCTCACCTCCTTCCTCCTCTCTTCTTCCTAGGTAAATCGACAGGAGCTGGTAGAGCCTTGATCTGTTTAGGTGGTGGTGGTTCCTGCATCTTAGCTAGCTTTCTCTCAATCTCTGCTCTTAGATTCAACCCCACAGTACCGATAGGACTCTCATGGAAACTATCCACCCTGGATGCTAATGTGCATTTGGCTGAAACCAGACGAGCTGCCTGCTTTCTCATATCCTGAAACAATTGTATGCGAGTATTTTAAGGTTCGATCTCACCGGAGGAGACATCTCCACTACTCCCACAACTGATAAGTCGCAGCAAACAAAAATAAATAATTCATTGATTCATTAATTAAATTGATGGAGAAGTCACCGCTAGTCTCCACGGAGTCACAGGGAAATCAAACATGTTTTATTTTCCCACGACTCCCTGGAGACCTGGTATGTCTAAAGGAGATGTCACGGTTACGTCGCTGAGTCTTCTCCATCAAATTAATTCATGAATCAATGAATTGTACATTGCAATACTCTTTCGTTTGCTACATCATGTGATGACTGATCAAGTGTACTTATCATTCAAACCATGATTGTCATCCTTTCCATTTTATAATTAATTTATAAAACACTCCATGAATGGAGTGTATCATTATTCCACTCTATTCAATTTTCACCGGGGGGTAACGTCAGCGACGTTTACTTTACCTACTGATCATATATCGTAATATTATTTCTGTTTATTAATGTCTGTTATCATTATGTTTCTGTACACTTGCAGATATCTGGAGATCTGCCTTGTCAGGCTTTTACAAGCCTTATAGATCTCCTACATCCACTGCTAAGTCTATGTTATCTCCTGTGTAGTGTAATTATGTTTTCTGTTATATGTGTTCATTTGCACATGTTCTACTTATTACATGTATGTTTCATTTTTTAAGTGATGTGAATAAATTGAAATTGAATTTGAATTGAATTCAGATAATACCATAATTATCCCAATGGAAAAAGAAAGAAAAAGATGTACAATCTGACTGAATTTTTTAAAGGTGAAGTCAGAAATGAAACTTATATTTGGACTTATGATATTGATAATTATGACTCATTGGAATACACTTCACTGCTGACCTAAACCATTTAACTTTGTCATAATAAACTGCCTGTATTTTTCTACTTTTCTTATTCAAATAATAGCGATTTCAATCAACTGCGACTCACAAAATCAATAAAAGTACTTTTAACCATTTGCCCAACTCAACTTAACCTATACGAAGAAATAAAATGTACATCCTTTTTCCTCCCATTTCTTTTGGCTAATCTCCCCTCCAGTTGAAGATGAAGTATGTATAATATTATGACAACTGAAAACAAATCTTAAGACTAACCTGAGGTGTGGCCTGTACAATGTCACTGTAATAGATGTATCCTGTGTGGGGCATGGTTGCTGTGCTGGAGAAGCCTGATAAAGTCTTCCGCTGAGCACCCAGGACCATGACGTTACATGATGGCATCTTAGAGAGGTTGGTTAGCCCACCGGCAACACCTGGATGGGGGAAGGGGAGATGAAGAGAAATACCAATGTTAAAGAAGAAAGTAAATTATCATTATGCCTATTTCACTTAAAATTGAAGATGAATGAAACTTAAAGGCAGTGGCTCTCATTTGCAAACATCCCCACAGACCAGGAAAAGATAACACATGCCCTTAGGCTATTGATGAAGGGCATGTCTGTGAAATCTGGGGGTCAGTAATTATCTAGAATTTGAAAAATGCGAAAGAAAAACAATAGCCGTTTAGTGTACGTTCTATGGTAGGAATTTTTTTCTCGCGAGGAAAAAATTCAAATCTGAGTCTAACGGTCACTATGATTCCACTAAAACTGAGTTTCTAGCTCCTATATTTTGCTACAGGTTCCCAGATGGCATTTTCTTCTAAATGCCATTGTATTTACACAATGTTAAGTTTTAGGCATGCAAAAGAGATCCACTGCCTTTAAAATTGAAGATGAATGAAACTTAATCATCTATCTACATTCAAAAAGCAAAACAAGAAGTGGATAAAAGGTGAATAATCCTTAGACATAAACACCCCAGAGATCTTGAACCTTCAAAATGCATTCCAGATAGCAGCTTTTCTATAATAAATCTAACAGGGATGATGTGTGCAATGTGTCTACTAGTGACAGTGTTGAAGGGCATTAATATACAGTAACACAAATTTCTTTTACGGGGATTTCCAGCATATTGCAGAACAAGAACTATCACAATAAAACTTTAATGAACACTTACCCATGAGTTTGGCTGCTGTTGAGGCTCCCACAATGATGGACAGATTAGGAGCAATGAATGACATTCTGGATTCCACATAGGTGAAAATATCTGTCTTGGCTTGCTTCAAGTCAAAAGCCTGTCAAATCAATATTCAACAACAAATAACTTTAAGTGTTACGTTTGTCACAACTTACCATATTTCAAATATTATACCAGAATTTTACGCTGTTTAATCATGACTAGTGTAATTTGATAACAATAATGATTTTTAAATTATTTTTAAATGTAGTATATGTACATGTACCATTCATTTATATTAAACTGATTTTAACTGAATTTTATATGTGTGTATATATCTCTATTGTGTGATATTTTCTGGGTTGTGGACGAGGCATGTGCCATGTGGCCTGCCTTTTCTAATAATATCAGTCTGAATAGATAAATTACCCACCCCCTCCCAAAAGTACAACTACAAAAAAAAATATTATTTACCTGAACATTCTATCTGTATATATGAATAAGTACATAAATGAACATGTACAGAAACTTACATGTTTCTGTACATGTAAGTGTGTACAAAATTACGCTTTTTATGTAAGTTTAGCATTAGCATCTTTGATATTGGCACCATGTGTTCACATCGTTACGAGTGGGAGAATGAAATTTGATTTTTAGATGAGTTGATTCTATGGCTATTTTGGCTGCTGAACACAAATCTGGCAATCGTTTTGACCTTGAATGAATTGTGATGTTGTTCCAATGTCATTTTGGGTAAAAATAGCTCTAATTTTGTGATAACAGGTCACGTGAGTAAACGGGTCTATTGAAATGATGCCACACCCACCATGTCACATGCCTCATGTACCGTAGCCAGTTCCTGTGGTGTCAGTTCAACGCCTTGTGTTGTGGATGCTGACACACTGACAATCATGATGACGGCATTGGTCAGGATTTCTTGCAACTTCTCGTTGTTCTTCGCTCTCTCCAGATCATTTCCTAATTCCTGAGTTTGCAGAAGAAAAAAAAGAAAAAAAGTATTCATAAAAAACATGCTTGGGAGAAGCCAAAACAGCCTCAAAGACCAAATGAGTTGAAACGTATAACAATACATGCACTGAGACAAAAGTGTATATAATAACTCTGGCTGGAAGGTTTATTTTGAATTTGTTTGCTTGAGGATAAACAAGTATTAATTTACCAGTATTGAATCTATGGCCCTAATAGAAATTGATCCCATGGAAAGCCAAATATCAAATTACACTGTCACAGCATTTTCCGCTAATAATTGGACCACATAGAGGAAATGTATAACTATGAAATTTTCAAAGCAAAAACTTAAAACAGTGTACTTGATTCCATCCAGGAGCATTGTGTCTTAAATTCAGGACTACTTTCAATCTTGCTATTTCCCTTAAATTGTAGGTGAATTTTTTCTTTGTCAAGACACCAGCACACAACCTAAAATGAGATTTATTTGAATTATAATCTACCTTGAGACTGAAATTACTTCTTGACTGCTTGGGGACGATGGGCTTGTACAGAAGCCCAGTACATTGTGTACACAGAGACAATGGGCCCACAAAATATGACAAACTGTTTGGTCAAACATTAGATACACTAGGTGTGTGTGTTAATGATCAAGACTTACACGGACAAATTATCGATAGTGCGATCAATCGATTGATAGAATCGGTTGATTGACTAGTCTATTGCAAGGCAGTTTTGTTTTACTTACTATTGGAAATTTACATTCAAACCCTAATAAACAAAAATCGTAGTGATCACAAGTGCTAATACTTTGTGGAGGGCATGCCATAAATGTATTCTACATATTCGGCAAACAAATTATTCAGGATATTGGTACACTTTAAGGTGGGTGTTTATATCAATCAGCAGACTGTTGATCATTTAGAAGAATGACACCGAAGTGTGTGCCTTGTTCCAGGGCTTATCACGTGCTGTAATATCTAAGATTTTTATCCCTAAGGCTTTGAAACAACACAATAGTATGCTGTTCTACAAAACACATGACTGAGGCATGCTTATCATTTCAGAAAAGCCCACACCCGAATGGGTAAGGTTAGTATTTAGTTAGTTTCATGGAAGGGAAAGTATATAACTAATTTTCTACAGCACCTTGTGTCACTGGCTATGTGATCCTTAGTAGCTTCTTTACTCCAATGAATAAATCCCCCTATAATGAAATTTTCCAGCCAAAAGTATCATACCCATTTTCATTATTGTTTATATTGTATGAACTTGCATGGAAGAAGAAAGCATTTACACACGATAATTTATAGTTTATCAGGTGTAAATGCTCTCCTCTTTTTTTTAAAATAAACTATCATCTTTCCTACCACTTGAAATGGCAATTGATGCAAGTTTCTTTTCCCCATCACATACGTACCTTGACTGTGCCCAGGTATTCAAAAGAGGAGGGGACCAAGGACTCTAATTCAGGAAACCTCTTCTGGTAATGATCACGGACAAACTTATGAATGATGTCTGGAATGAAGAATAGACTTACATGGATTAATATCTACACATGTAAATGAAATGTTTCAGTAGAAATACACTTGTGCAGTTTAAAGGCATTGTATAACAATGTTTCCAGTTTAAAAAATCTGAGCTACATGATTCCCCATGCTACTAGTGTCTTGTAGTGAAAAAAATTGCAGTGTAAAACAATCATTAAAGACACTACATAACACTGTGGAAGACCCGTTTAAAAAATTGTCGAACTTTGCTATCTTGACATATCTGACACGTTGTCTTGAATGGACAAATAAACACCCTAGAACACAAAAGTTTGGACAGCTTATGCTGTCACTAGTAAATATGTGCCAGATACATTGGACATTAATCTTATAATCGGGCGGCGCCGGGCGATAGGAAATCTGCCCCAACCACAGCAGTCTTCATGGAGAATAAAGGCTGCGAATGGTCTCTCAATGATTTCATCTTTTTTAAAGCACTTAATGATTTGTTTTACACTGTAATTTTTTCAGGGCTCATTTTTAGACTGTATCCAAAGACATCTCTCTCTTTT
>JZLH01S0052462.1:9583-19841 GCA_001188425.1 Eucidaris tribuloides | reverse complement strand
TATAGCGATATGCCAGTCATTCTTAGCTTCATCTGGATTTTGTGTATGGAGTCGTCGTCTGCCAGCCGGGCATTAACCAATCGGCTCCTGACATTTATACATTGGTCAAAGTGAACTTCGTCACTGCAGTCATTCAGATCCCATTTCGGCCTCACGAGCCAAGAGATTTGCTGTCTGCGGGTTCATCTCAATTTGGAATTAAATAATGGAATAAACCCCGAGAATACGTGAAATATCAACTGAAAATTGCAATGAAACTCAACGTCATTGTTTCAAGTCTACTCCACCGAATTCAGCGTGAGTTCTGTACCAATGAAGTCAAGGGACAGCTTCTGAACTGAGAGTGTATCGTCTGACGATCGAGCAATGTTCAGAATTTGACTTTATTGTCCAACATTCTTTCTACCAGTGTGACCAATATAACGAGGCCCTGCCAATCACGTATATGATACTCAAGGCGGTGCTATCGCTGGAGAACTGCTATACAACGTATATCTGAGAGATAACAATATTGTGAAACGCCTTTAATCATTCCGATTCGTCGATTAGTTTTATCACCTTGAACCAATGGTACATACTACATGTTCGATGATTTGCCTGAATCAATTAATAAAAACAAGGACAGGTATGATAATATTGAAATGACATTTCGTTAAAAGAACGTAATGAAAGAAAATCGAACAACAGAGAATTCAAGGGCGTGGTATTATGAACAAACATGGCGTGGTAAAATTACATCATTATTATACTGACGTATTGGTGAACAAAATTATGGTGAACATTATGCTGTTGATGAGAATCATATCCAGTATAGAGGAAGAATTTTATTTCATTTCTAATATGAGTTGATGATTGTCCGATATCGAAATACCATTTATCCGAGCGGGATTGCCTGTGAATACATCACAATAACAATACAGAAATGGATATTGTGATCAACAATGAGCTCTATTGATGGCCGTGACTATAATTTGCATTTCAATTAAATTACTCTGATCATCATACTGGTGTGGACAATTGAAAATATATGTGATGTTCGCGACGTTTGCTGCATGCTTTACATCATGAACCGTCGGACTTTGACGTTATCAATAGTTTCACATGAAATTTGGACGTGAATATCTTCAAAAACGTTCTGGAATTATGACCAAAGCAATGCGTATTTTAAAAACAAAAGGACAAACGGAACTGATGAAAGGAACATCATCTATGGGGCATAATATCGAGACCCAAAAAACAAACAAACAAACAAATCATGAGCATTTTGTTCAACCATGTTCTTAATCTTCAAAACATTTTGTTGTGTACAGCGGATTTACACAAAACAACAGAATTGTCATGCAACATTGAACAACTGAAATAATGGAACTGTGGACCACAACAATGGATGCAAATTAATGTTTTGCGTTTGATGTGCATTCTGGTGCAGTTGTCATGCACGCGGAATCGTTGGTGCGTGATATGGTGATATTGCCGGGCAATATTGAATGCAATATACTGGATGCAATATCATTTTCATGCTGGACAATAATTGAGCAGCAATACTCGATGAATGATGTTATTTTTGGCATTTAATATTTTGGCAACGCTTTGTGATGGGGACTCTGAAATTTAATTCTGTTTAAATTCATCATTAATAATGAGGTGTTCCATGACAATATCTTTCTTTTTAAGATTATAATGGTCGGAGTATATGATTGTACTTAAAACACCTCATCTGCATGAACAGCGAAATTATCGGAAAGAATGACTTGCTGAGGGGGTAAACTGGTAGTCTGCATCCAAGGCAATGTATTGTTATTTATTTTTATGAACGTCCAAGAGAAGTATTTAAAAAAAATGGCGAAAGCACCAGAGATTAGTTTCGGTTTGTCTGTGACTAAAATTGACACTGAAAACGAGGAAAATGGAGACAAACGGCAAGTAAACAGTCCACATCGTAAGCCTGAGGAAAAATCATGCAATGGCGAGAAGGTAGACAGTCCAACTCGGAAAAATATAAGAAATACGAATAAAAATATCTGTCAGCAAAATATGGCTGGGGACATTTCACGATCAGCGTCACAAACGTCGAATTGTGAACGCCGAAATTCGGCGAGGAGGCACAAGTTGTCTTGTAATAAGAACTCAAAGACCGAGGAATATGATACAGATCATTCGGAAGGCGAAGTCAATGACGATATGGAAAAACCGCGAAGGCCATCAAAATCTAAACATCGCAGACCTAAAGGCGGGAAGAATTTGTTGTATCGTTTGGCAGCGAAAGGAAATGAATCGCCATCATCCGCGACGTCTTGCCAAAATGAGCCAGAAACTTCGAAACGACTCGGTGTCGAAGTTGTAACCGAGCTCGAAGCATCTGAAAGCAAAATTCGGCAAATTTGGAGGAAAGAATTGGGTTTAGATACAAAACCACACACACGTCCAGTGCCACCCAAGGAATATATCACAGGTTTGGCCAGGGCTTTTCCGGGACAAAACTTAACACAATCTACCGTTGCAACGACTATCGTTCCCGCGAAATATTCGATTCATGAAATTCAAAAGCGTCGCCGCATTTTACCGCCAATTAACAAGAAATCGTCGCAGATGAAGGAGGAGGCCGATCCAAAGCCGCCAAGAACGGACAGGGTCAAGGAGATTCAAGAATTGGCGGGAGATATTTGTCGTCCTGTCAACATGGCCGATGGAACGGAAGTCGAGGAGGCTTATCGGATGTACCGCGACGCGCGAAAGAACGCGTTTTATCTCGTGCACCTCTTACCGGATTACGCCGGTGTTCGATCACGATATCGTCGAGACGATGACGAGGACGACGATGGCGAGGAGGACCACGATGGCGATCAGGTCAAGGAGGTTTGGCGCGATTCGTCGTACTCGAGGATCACTCGAATATCGTCTGCCGACAGCAATGGCGAGACCGTCATTACGCGGACGGTGGACGCGTCCAAGGTGTTTGATTTCGGTGGTCGTGTCGTGAGGCGAACACAGATTGACATCTACTTGCCCTGTGAGTCCCGCGACGGTGAAAACAATGATGATGTCGCAAGTAATGACGTCACAAGTAATGATGATTCTGTTGTATCAAATGAGGAGTGCAAAACGCTGAGTGACAGTGGTGAAAGATATGACAGCTTTGATAAAAAGGTCTGTGAAGATGTTAAATCGTGTAATGATGAGCCCGAAAAACAACATGACATTGGTGCAGAAAGAACAGTAACTATACATGTACATAACTTGGATGAAATGTAAATAGTGTTTAGTTTGTATTTATTAATTTAGTTAGGCCTATAGAACATTTCGTTTTGATACTTTTATACATGTATTCATTTTGCTCCAGAATTATGTGGAGTGTATCAAACATTTTTTTTTCTTCTTCTGCTCTTTCTCCTCCTCCTCCTGCCCTCCTCCCTATTTTTATCTTTCTTCTCCTTCTCCTCCCCCGATAGTATTTTTTTGCTTCTCCTCCTCCAGCTCCTCCTAATCCTTCTCCTGCTCCTGTTCCTCCTCCTTCCTCTTCTCTATTTTCTCTCCTTTTCTCCTTTCTTTTCTCCTTCTCCTCCTCCTCTTCCTCCTTCTTACCGTCCTGACACTGGTATGTATTTGTAGTGTCGGTAGTTTTCTCTTACTTCTGCACCACCTCCCCATCTTCCTTCTCCACCTCTTCTACTACTTCTTCTACTACTTCTACTACTTCTTCTACAACTTCTACTACTTTTACTTCTTCTACTTCTCCGTCTTACACTTCTATTTTTTTTACTTCGTCTCCCTCTTCTTCTACTCTTTCTACTTCTTCTTCTCCTTCTTCTAATTCCCATCCTCTTTATTCTTCTCCTCTTCCTCTCCTCCTCCTGCTCCTACTCCTTCCCCTTTTCTTCTCCCCATCTTCTTCTCCTTTTCTTCTTCCCCTCCTTCTCTCTGTCCTCCTCCTCCCTTCTCCCCTCCTTCTCCTCCTCCTCCTCCTCCTCCTCCTCCTCCATCTCCTTATTATTATCGCAGAACGAGCTGTATCTGTTTTCTACCAAAATTGAGCTATAACATCAACACAACTATACATTTGAAGCCAAATTCCACAACCAAGTACAAAATTATCTCGGCTTTATTTTTCCATAGGCGCGTGTAAAAATTCGGGCTAAAAAAAATAATTTCTCTTCAAAGTAGGTCGTGACGGTCTGTCGTGCAATTCCTGTGACTAAGGTGCTATACACTCATGCTCATAATTATGGAATATTTTGTTTCTCATATATCGTCCAAAATTTTCAAGACAAGTGTTTATTTCACAAAAACGCAGTATGTGAAGCAATTTTGGGATTTCATGAGATGACTAAATTAAAAACTAAAATACGTTTGAGCGCAATAACAATTATATATTTATTTATTTTTTAAATCCACAAAAATCGTGAAAAAGTATCAAATTAAAGTTTAAAAAAAACCCCCAAAACCACTGATAAATTTGTATCTAATGTCACTTATTATTAAATTAACATCAAAATTGTCTGTTACAAGTCTAATAATGCGTGTAACCACCACATGACTCAACAACAACAACAATACCGCCATTTATAGACACAGGTTTTAGTGTCGAGTTGGACACTACAAAATGCTCAGCATTCCTAAAATACTTAGATTATAATTGTTTCACCTGGGGTGAGCAAATATTAATCTCAGATGTACCGTTCACGGAAAAATGGCAACTTCTAAAATATTCCATAATTATGAGCATGAGTGTATGTCTTGTTTTCAGGATTTTGCGCGTGCATACCTCTGGATCTTTTGTTACCATTACCATGGTAACAAAAGGTACCAATGATGTCGAGCATGATCTACCATGCGGAAATGAACAAGTTTTATGAAAAATTAAGGGTGGTGTATTTTTCATGGAGCTTGGACTATTACGTGGAATTAAGTCTCAAAATTAAAGTCACAGGTTATGTCAATTATAATGTATTAACTGAAATGTTGTAAGTGGTAAATAGGGATGTATAGTGTTTATGGGTGGTAATAAACGTTTACGATGGGGTATTGAGGGAATTTCCCACTCATGTTTGTATCATTTTATCGACTTAAAAATGATAGGATGCCCCCCCCCTTCCCCGAATCTCGTCTCGTGGACAATGTCTAAAAGGGGAACTTGTCTTATTATAAAGAGTAAAAGAAACAGATCATATCGTGTCATACGCGTACGCACGGGGGTGTTTGGGGTGTTTAAAAAACCTTTTGCAAAACAGGGCCGCAAATCCACGAAGAATGCTATTCATGTGGGGGGGGGGGGACCACAACAATAGGTGTCCCCCCCCCAACCAATGAATAGCATTCCTGCGTGGATTTTCGCGCCATGCCGCAAACACCCCTTGTCCGTCCGGAATCACCGCATTTTGTCGATACAAGGGGGGGGGGGTTGAAATGATGAAATAACCAATGAAAACATGAGACTGATTATAGATATTATTTATGGGGACACGTTAATTGGATTTGAAAAAAATTTCCCTGCAAGTCTCTCTCACCCGCCCCACCCCCCCCGATGAGCTAGTTTCGGGCATGCGTGCGGGTTTTTGTATGGATTTTCGAGAAAAATTCCCCCCCCCCCGCTGAGACGATTTTTCGGTGGACTGGCGTGACGAGGAAAAAAAGAATTAGGGACCGGTTGATTTCAATAAATAAAAAAATTGGGCCCCTCCCCCCACCTCCCCCCACTTCCGCCTCGCTGAGCGAGTTTTCGGCGGCTGGCGTGCCCGGGAAATTTTTGGACCTTGGATTTAGATTAAAAAAATTTAGGTCACTACCCCACCCCCCGCTGAGCGAGTTTTCGGAGGCTGGCGTGACCGGGAAAAATACACTTAGGATTTGGCCTCGGATGAACGCCCCCTTGGCAAAATCCTGCGTACGCCTATGTGTCGTGTCCATGCGAGTCCCGTTTACCGTTCGGCAATTGAGAGTGTTTTCGGGTGTAGACATAAGAAAAAAATATTTTCAAACTTTTTCATTCAAAGTAAACGTTTCAGTAAACTTTCATTCGTGTTTGATTCTCCAAAATCTATATAATGAAGTTGGCTATCACTCATGATGATTTTGCAATCTAAAGTCGCATTGAAGAATATATTTTTTAATCCCCAAGCACCCTTGATAGTGTGTCACAAGGCGCACTAATATGCGACAAGGCCCATTGGGACTGTATATCACGACGGACAATTAGTTATTTTGTATAATATTACTGATACTATTTTTGTGTGACCATTAAAGGAAAATTACAAGATTGGAAGAGATCCTGAAGTTAGGACACGATGATATCAAAATCAAGCTATACAGTGTCTCCTGTTAAAAAATCATGGGCTAACATTTCCTCTTTGCTGTATACAATTATTATGAAACGCTAGCTGCTTTGTATGGTTTAATTAAATTTCCATCAGGGTTGTACTTCAATTCAGTATTGGTAATTAAACACTTGTGTCTCCTCAAATACACATATTCAAGGCAAATTCCAATTCCTTGTTGAATCTACACCCCGCGTACTTGGTGTTTAAATTGGTTTTAATTTATGTTTCAACTCATCTTGGTTCTTTGAGGTATTTTAAAGGCATTGTATAACATTGTTTCCAGTTAAAAAAAAAATCTGAGCTACATGATTCCCCATGCTACCAGTGTCTTTGATAAGGTCTAAAAATGAAGCCCTGAAAAAATTGTATTTCAAAATGATTATTAAGTGCTTTAAAAAAGTGAAAATCGTAAGTTGACCGGATTCACCTGTCCATTTCCTCCCATAGACTTACTGTGTGTAGACCTAGGCTATTTTTTACTCGCCCCGAGTATTAATTGTTTATTCATTCATATCTTGCCAGTAGCAGCATAAATTTCCAAACTTTTGTATTCTAAGGGTGTTTATTCGTCCATTCAAACACTACATAGCTCAGATAGCAAAGTTTGACAATTTTTCAATTTGAAGCTCCGCAGTGTTAGCCTGTGTCTTTAAAATACTCTCAATCGTGTCATCGGCAACAAAATACTTGTTGTGATTCATAAAGCATGGTTGAAGGTAGTCCTCAACTTGGGATGAAACTATTCTAGAATCAAGTAAACCATGCAAGGATTCTACTGTGAACATTTTGTAGTCAATAAATTGACTCGTTTTAAAACAACTTAAAACAACCATCAGTATGCCTTGTAAAAGGCAAATCTGTTGTGTATGGGGTTTAATTATATCGGGCCTCTAGAAAAGTAGACTGCTGGTATGTTCATACTTGATTCTCCTTAAGTAAACAAACTCAAGACAAATTCTTCCAGCCAGGAGATCCACTCCACAGCATCTTTGTTGTATCTTTCACCCAGTTTGGTTCTAAAAATATATTCTCCCCATCATGTCAAACTGACCCGGAAAAGGGTCTGTTCCCGGGAGGGGGTACTTAGATTATAGTCGGACGGGGGTGTGCTGCTGAGAACTCCAAACTCATATCCTCATCTAAGGATCCTTTTGCCTTAAATAGGCACCATGCATGTCTAAGGGTTTCAAAAATTTTTGAGCGCTGAAAACTTAAAAATAGCATACGATCGAAAATTCAAAAATAACAAATGTTTGCGCGCAAAGCGCGCCGAAAATGTGAAAATTGTGAGTGTTAGCGCGCGAAGCGCACCAAATTTTTTCTTGAAAATTTAAAAAAATGGCGCACATGTCTAAGGATCTTTTTGATGAAAAGGGGACCCATGTCCAAGGATTTTTCTTGAAAAAGTCACCTTTCCCAGCGGCACATCCCCGTATACTCAATATACGAGAGTACCCCCCGGGGGGGGGGGGTCTGTTGGGGTCACCCCCGGAAACAAGAAAGAAATGACCAGGAGTTCGGCCAATTTTAACCAAGATTTGGGATATATGATAGTTTCGAGGTCAAGTCTGACGTCATTTCCGGGTTGGCCTTGGTCATTTTGACCAAAGATTTGTTTATACTTAAAGTTATATTCTAAGAAAATTCAAACTTGACAATGTGACTGTATTGTTGGGAAAACAAATAAATGAGATACACGTATATAGTAAGAGGAGAATTAGTGTTGTTGTTGTTTACACGAATGAAACATTGTCAGAATGTCAGCTGGAGAAGAAAAGGGAGAGGGCGTGCAGAGGCGTCGATCCTGGGGGCGGGGGGGGGGGGCGATCGCCCCCCAATAATTTTGACAATTTGAAAGATTCAGAATATGTAATGGAAATATATATTTTATACATTAGAAAGCACTATAAAACCATGAAATATGGCATAAAAATACCATTACATATACGGTACAAAATCGCCAATTTTTCGGCGCGCTTTGTGCGCAAAATTCTGTATTACAATTTGGCGCGCAGAGCGCGCCGAAAATTTTGGACTTTTTTTTCATTTTTGCCCCCCCCCCCAAATCCGAAACATGGATCGACGCCCCTGAGAGCGTGTTCGAAATGTTCGAATGTGGGATTTTGTCAGACGCCCACATGATTTGATTTGATTTTTTTTTTTATTTCCATCGTCATCCAAAGTGTATGAATAACAAAATGTGTGCTTTATTGCATAATATATTTTTTTTAACTAAGTAGACATGAAGCACGAGATATATACTTGATAACCTCATTTGATGACCTCATTACCGGCGTGATGGCTTAGTGGATAGTCGATAGAGCGTCCGCGGGGAAGGTCGCGACTCCGAGCCCCGGCCGGGTCATACCAAGACTTTTAAAAATGTTATCTTCTGCTATCT
This sequence comes from Eucidaris tribuloides, assembly GCA_001188425.1. Taxonomy (NCBI): domain Eukaryota; kingdom Metazoa; phylum Echinodermata; class Echinoidea; order Cidaroida; family Cidaridae; genus Eucidaris; species Eucidaris tribuloides. The sequence continues at coordinate 11,126 of JZLH01S0052462.1, read as the reverse complement.
AGCCAGGCGCTCGGCATTCTAGAACAGAGAAGGGTAACATTGATGTTATGCAGGGCCCGCTGGAAGAGCAGTCTATCAGACTGAAGTGGCTACCCTGGGTAAATAAGACGTTATTATTATTATTTTTTGACACTATACCAGCACGGGTATCCAGCATCTTGCCTTCTTGTCTTCTCATCCAACTGAAGTCGACTCGACGGGATCCAGTATCTCGTCTTCTTGTTTTTTCTTGTCTTCTCGTCGTGATTTATCTCGTCTTCTGGGGGCACTGTTAAGTTTCCGTATAATCCTCATCCGCAAACCTTATAACGTGGGCAAAACGAGAATTCCAAAATGGTTCAAATTAACATAGTGAGTGTGCTATACTCGAATAAAACCACGGACTTATGGTTCCGTGACACTTTCATGGGGACAAAGGTTTGAAAATGGTTTTGGATTGTCTTTCTGGCTTGGTTAACCCTCTTCAACATGTCGGCAATTCTTGGCAGGGGTCAAAATGGGTTCTACAGGGGTCAAAATTGGAAAAAAAAATGGTCTAATTGGTTTGAATCATACATCAAATTACTCGTCTTGTCTAGCAGAATCCAAAAAGGTATAGTTTTCTCTATGTCTGACCATCCGTTAAGTTGCTATGACCACAAATGTGGAAAGGTCAACGCACTTTCCGTCAAAGGTCAAATTCTTGAATTACCTAAATTGACTGATTTTAATTTGTACATATATGTTTTCTGGCATGACTAATTGAACAAGCAACTTAAAACCACCAAAATGGCAATCTAGATTTGTTAGGTACTCTTCAGACAAGCAAAACCACTTTCAAACCTTTGTCCCCGTGAAAGTGTCCTTAAAGCCTAGGTTTAGTTTTGGGATTTTTTTTTTCAATTTGAAAGCTTTATGCCCAAAGGTCATATCACACCAATAACTGATTCTGAATATCTTTCGTGTTTTTTTTTTTAAATTAATTAATGAAAAATCTCCGGGGGGGGGGGACCCCGAGATTTTCGACTATATTAAAGGGTTAATAAGGTGTTAAGTTTATCCGAGTTATACCCCATCAGAAAGAGCAGACTCTGCTCTTTTTGATGAGGTATAACTCGGATAACCTTAACACCTTATTAACCCTTTGGATGCTATAATGTAAAATATGGTCGAAAATTTCGGGGGTACCACGTAATCTCGGGGGGCCCTGCCGCCCTTCCCCCGAGATTTTTCATTAATTAATAAAAAAAAAAAACACGAAAGATATTCGTGATATGACCTTTGGGCATAAAGCTTTCAAATAAAAAACAAATCCCCCAAACTAAACTTGGGCTTTTGTTTCTGTACTATTATAAAGAGACCCCAATGAATTAAAATGAACGAAATAAATGCAACTGAGCTTATAACGACGAAGTAAACCACCACTACCATCACCACCACAACCACCACCACCACCACCACCGCCGCCGCCACCACCATCACCAGCACAACAACAAAATCTTCATTGAGAATATCAAGATATCATGAATTCAATTCAATTCAATTCATCACAATCAACATCATC
>JZLH01S0052458.1:1560-13746 GCA_001188425.1 Eucidaris tribuloides | reverse complement strand
CAGATGAGGTATAACACATGTAACCTTGAAGCCTTTTTAACCCTTTGGATGCTATAATGTAAAATATAACCGAAAATCTCGGGGTCCCCCCCCCCCCTCGAGATTTTTCATTAATTAATTTAAAAAAACTAAAGACATTCAGAATCTATTATTGCAGGGTTATGACTTTGGGGCATGAAGCTTTCAAATAACAAAAAATCCCCAAAACTAAACTTCGGCTTTAACATGATAAATGATAGATAATAAATGTCCATTCATACACCAACATGTGTGCTACATCCATAATCATTGTGACCTGCACGCGTATGGTCAGTTTGAATTCCAAAGGTAGCAATATTATATATACGGGTATGACATGGGCATAATTAAAATTGTGAGAAAGGTTTTAACTGTCATTTACTGCCCATAAGGTAATGAAAAAATCAAATTCAAAAACAGATTTTGGGCTATTATATCCTACACTAGAGGCCTACCGTCAACAAGCCCAGGGTAGAACCAAAATCGGTGACTTGTATGAAAGTGAAATGACACCATCATCACATGCAAATTGGTCAAAGTCAGATATTGAATCAAACATAATTAAACCGATGTGACTATAGGTGTAATTAAGGGAATTTTATTTTTACTTATTTAGGGGTGGGGAACACAAATCATCTTTTATCCTTGCTCGACCATCAGTATTGTGTCGTTTCCACTGCATAGTGGCCACCCTGGTCATGAAGTGAGCCAACACAGTATATATAATCGCAAAGGCAGAGACAAGCGTGAAAATACACCCCAATCTGCATAAATAACCCATATTCTGTTTGGTCACTAGTGTATTGATGACCCGCAGATTTCCTTCTAAATTTTGTGAAAATGTAATTTATATATGTATCAGAAGTACAAAGTTGTTCATCACATTTCTCTGGTGGACCCATTTGTTTCCAAATGAGAATAAGGGGTTGAGGGGGTCCAAAAGAGGTGAGGTAAAACACATTATCATCTTCTATTTGAAAATTTGATCAGATTATAGCCAAATTTCGTCGTACCGCTGGCACACTTGTGTAAGCATTAACCCGTCACAAGAAGGATAATAAATTTCCACTCACTAGAAAATCATTGGCTTATTTCAAATGACATCATTTTGATCCTTTTATGACTTTCTGTCAGCCGTGTGAGTGCAAATATCAAAATTCCCGATGGTGTTCAAGTTAGAGGCAATTCAATGTTAGCGTCCTTCTACTTGCAGTAGGTCCTTTTACCAGCGGCATGACGATTTGATCATTTAATTAATTCATCAAATTGATTATCAACACGTAGGGCTGGGGTGGTAAGAATTTTCAACCAGTTTATGGGACCCATGTGGGGTCCAAGAGGTAGAGATCCCCCCCCCCCGCCAATTATTACGTACACTTCATGTTAGTCTCTAGGGGCATTACGGGAAAGTTTCATCAAGCTTCGGCAAATGTCAAATCCCCGGGGCTATTGTTTCATAATGTATTTACAAGTTGTAAGGATATTACTATGATATAGTAAAGGCCATATTTTGGCCTGCACGGCACTTGATCGTTCCATTGTCACTCATAACCTTTCCATTGAATCCCATTCAAAATCAAAATTGCTCGACTTGCATGAATGAATATCAGAACGTCTGCCAAAAGTGAATGGAAAATTACCGCATTTGACAATGTCGTGGTCGTCGTTGCGTGCGGTGGGGGCAGGGGGGGGGGGTTTGATCGAAAATAATTTTAAATGTTGTTATCTATACACTATATAATTTCCACCGAATTTGGGGGATTTTACACCCTATAAAGTATATTTTGATTACACTTTATAGTTTATTGTACCTATATTTGGCAGATGATCATTCCTTGATTAAAGTAATAGGCTAACATTGTGGAGCTTCAATTAAAAAAAAACTCAAACTTTGATATCTGAGCTGCATGTTAGTGTTTAAATGGACAAATAACGCATAAACTCCCTAAAATTCACAAATTTGAAGGGTTATGCTTCCACTGAAAATATATACATGAATAAACAATTTCCACTTCAATGAAGGATAAAATAACCCAGATCTACACACATTTAGTCTATGGGAGGAATGGGTAGGTGAATCCGGTCAACTTGAGTGTTTGTAAATTTTCACTTTTTTAAGCACTTAATCATAATTTTGAAATACAATTTTTGCAGGGCTTCATTTTTAAACCTTATCAAAGACACTTAGAGCATGGAGGATAACGTAGCTCACATTTTTTTAACTGTGGTCAGGTGATGAATTTCCAGTTTCAGGTTACATTATATCGTAAATAATAGTATTGGTTATACATCGAATTCCTTCAAAGTAATACGACATGAAACTCAATACCACATTAAACGTCATTTCAGACGTTGAATAGAATGTCATTGCAGAGGTAAGGCAAAGGATGAAAACGTGGAAGTTACGGAAATAGAAATGTAAAATAGATAGATTGAACACCAACGTTAACACCAACACCAACCATCTATAATATCTAGCTTTGACATAGATTTGGTGTCAACCCATTCACTACAACGACCACAGATTTGTGGTTTGCGTTTTTATCTTGGAATTTGGCTATATTTACCCCATCTAATCCATATGGTAATGCAGAGAAAAAAATCAGCTAATCAATGAACTGGGTGCTATAATATCATGATGATTATCCATTTTGTTATGAATTTTTAAATGAGGTTTAACTAGAATATTCATATCCCATTCATAAACTTATCAAATTGGCAATAGCTGTTGTCCTGATGAGGCTTTGGGTTGTTCCACTTTTACAAACCTGTTTGTCTTTTTAAAGGCGTTTAAACGTGAAAGTTATTCAATCAAAAATAATTTCTAGTCTTAAATTTCACAAGAAAACTAAGATCTTGAAAATTTCACCAATAAATAATTAATTAGGCTAATGTTTGACACATCATTCAATACCCTTTATATGTAATAGACTATTCCAGTATATTGCCGATTTGATGAGAAAGCAAATTTGTAGTGATTGTTTTACTCTGGACAGGCTGTAGTATTGAATGAGTTAAGAAACTGCGTAGGCCAAAAGGAAAAGTTGTGTATTTTTCCTCAAATTTTTCCATAGGTGTGCGTACAGCCCCAGGCAAGGAATCGCACTTTTCTCCGCACTCACCAAAGTAGAACTATCTCGAGCTTTTATTCATTCCATTACGGCAGAAGCATTTCGTAACAATAATGGAAATAGTTATTATCATAGAATAGAGTTATTGAATTGTGACAAAGCAATGTATGCCAGTATAGCGTGTCTTCTCATGACAGCTTGAACACAATATCGTTAGCTGTTGTGCTGCCACCTGGCCAAGGGGTAATGTTTTGCACGTTAAAAAAAAACAGAAAAAAACCTGTCCAATTGTGGGAATTTACTTTGTTTGCGCAGTTAAGAGAGCATCTTCTTCGCCTTTCTATCCAATAATGGTATTCACATGACATCATCGACGATTTGATAATATTTATTGTATACGTGATGGCAAATATCTGTATGTGAAAGCTTTTCCGATATACAAAGTTGTAGTGGTTGCAGTGACGATTTTAAATTACAACCCTACGTGAAGCTCAGACTCATTCATTCAGATAGATTGGTGTCCACTCCGGACGGCGTTGGAAGTTTATTCCTGGTGATACAACTTGATTTTTGTCATCAAGAACTTGTCTAGGGTTTAATGCGATTTCGGTGTAATCTACAGGAGCTGAATTTATTCAAAGACACGTAAACAAACTCCCGAAGTGGTTGGCAAGTACGCCTTTCTCGCTGATATATTTCAAGCGCCTAGATTTCTGGTAGTTTTGTTGCAGCGCACTTCCACAACTTTTGACTGTGTGTCGAAATGATGGAGAATCGCTGTATATTCCTTGTAGCCGTGTTTACGTGGCTGGCACATCTTTCCAAAGCAGGTAAGCCTACTAAGTGTCAAAATACTAATTATTCTATCAAATGTTTAATTTATTGATTAATTAATTGACTTATTTAAAGTTAATACGGTAAGAAAGTAATCGATAGATCAATCAGTATAGGGGACCACGTGATTCTTATCGACGTTTTCACATTGTGCGGTAGAACAGTGACTTGATTAACTTTAAGCATGCTGATCATTTTTAGACATTGATACTTGGTGTGACGTTTTAAGTCAACTTCAAACGACGCCATTTGTTTTTACCATACACAGTGAGGAAAGTGTGTTGTGTAAAAACTCTATATCGCTTTTGACAAAATAAAACCATTCTAAACTTGAGTGTTTTTTATGCCTCCGCAACGAAGTTGCCGGAGGCATCATGTTTTCGGGTTGTCCGTCCGTCCGTCCGTCTGTCCGTCCGTCCGTCCGTCCGTCCGTCCGTCCGTCCGTCCGTTACCGGATCTCGTTACCGCGATAACTTGAGAACCCCCGATCGGATTTTGATGTAACTAGGACCAAGTATGTACTATGAGCCACCAATGAACTGATTAGATTTTGGAGCTGAAAGGTCAAAGGTCAAAGGTCACCGGGCCTTGAATATGTCTGATGTTGGCTCGTTACCGCGATATACGTTGACAGCGGCTGGTCGGATTTGGTCATGGTAATTTTGGTGAAGTATGCATTATTGAGGCACCAGATGAAGCTGATTTACGATTTTTTGGGGCTGAAAAGTCCAAAGGTCAAAGGTCACCGGGCTTAAATATGTCCTGACTTGGGCTCGTTACGCGATAACTTGAAACAAGGCCCAATGTCGGATTTTGATGTAAACCAGGACCGAAGTATGTACTAGTGAGCCACCAATGAACCTGAATTTAGATTTTGGACTTGATAAGGTCAATAGGTCAAAGGTCATACGCGGGCCTTAAAATAATGTCTGATTGGGCTCGTTACCGCGCGATAACTTGAGGAAGTGGCTGCTCGATTGTGATGGTAACTTGGGTGAAGATGTATATGAGGCACCAATGAACTGATATTGAATTTTGGGGCTGAAAAGGTCAAAGGTCAGAAAGGTCAGCACCCGGCCTTAAATATGTCCTGATTTGGGCTCGCGTTACCGCGAAATAAAACTTGAGAAACCCCCGATATCGGATTTTTGAATGTTACCAGGACCAAGTATGTACTATGACCACCAATGAACTGATTTAGATTTTGGAACTGGAAAGCAACGTCAAAGTCACGCGGCCTATTAAATAGTCTGATTTGGGTCTCGTTTACCGCGATATGAGAGCGGCTGGTCGATTGTCAATGTAACTTGGGTGAGTATTATAATGAAGGCATCCAATGAAACTGATTAGATTTTGGGCGTGAAAGGTCGAAAAGTCAATTAGGTCATCTGGGGCCTTAATATGTCTGATTGGGCTACGTTAACACGATAACTTGAGAGCGAGCTTGGTCCGGATTTGTGATGAAACTTGGGTGTAAGTATTATTATAGAGGCACCAAATAAACTGATTAGATTTTGAGCTGAAAGGTCAAAGGTCAACCCGAGCCCTAAAATATTACGATTTGCTCGTTACCTATGATAAACTTGAGAAACCGTGCCTGTCCGGACTGTTTTATGTTATTGTGGGTGAATATGTATTGGATGATGAGACGCACAATAAACTGATTGGATTTTGAAGCTGAAAGGTCAAGGTCACCGGCCTCTTAATAATGTCTGGAATTTGGCTCAATTGACTTGTGATTTAACATCTTGATTTTCCGATTTGATAAGTAACGGGGATATAGTGATCTGTAATAGACGCGCACCAATTCTGTTTCGATTTTGTATTTGACAAAGTCAGCAGGTCAAGGTCACGAGAGGCGCTCTGCTGTTAGCTGAATGTGAGCTCAGTGTCTGGCATTACAATAAATTTAAGAAATCCATGCTTGAATTTGGAATTTACTTGTAACTTGGTCCCCAAAAGGGTCAGCATGGGCTCTTATGCTTATTCATCCGCACAATTGGTCTTGCACCATGGTAACTTGAAGCTTTCAAAATTCACATCCCCAGCATTGGATGGGACTGGCGGACGGTTCCGGAGCATACCCATTCGACTGCGGCGCGGAGTCGATAACATGCTCTACCGTTTTTTAATTATATAATTGTAGCTTCAAGATTTGTGCAGGTAGCGTTAGATACTACATTTGGTCGCTTTGTTTACGTAATTTCATTAAACAATTCATCCAAATTTGTCTCATTGTAATGCCCTGAATGCTGCATGATAATGTGTAATATCATGGTGTTGATTTGTGTGCTTCAGTTCTGAGATTCGTGAATGTTTGTGTATCTGGACAAATCTATGTAAATATTCACTTAAGTGTATTGTGTGCTCGTGAATGTCTCATCATGAGATGAAATTCATTTAAATGTGACGATGATAAAATCCATATCTAAACACAAAATATATATAGGCCTATTTCATTTCACAGGAACGAGGGAGATAAAACTAGATAAGATTTTGACGAAACTAATGACAAAACACCCGAAATTATTATTATTAAGCACTTGGACTGTGACTGACGAGTTGAAATTGTAAGTGACAAAAGTGAGTGAGAAAATCAGATCGAAAAAGTTGTCAAACTAGTTGACAAACGATAAACATGGAATTAGCGTTCGAGTCACCTTGACCTCTCAAGGTGTTTCTAAATCGACAAACTTATGATTGGATGAAAGCAGATTGCGGAACACGAGCGGGAAAACCTTCATTTATATCAGTAAATTCAACCAAATGAGATCCACTCTTTATTTGAAGAGCTTGTTTCCAAAAGGGGGTAGGCCCATTTTTCATTGAATGTGACTTTTTACATTAAACTGTGCAATTTTAGTAGCTCTATCAAATAACACAAACGAAAAGTTGAAATTCCCACCAAAAAACATTGGGCAAGAAAAATGACTTTATTTCTTAATGGGGGTAAATCCATTTTATTTCCAAAAGGGGGTAGATCCAAAAAATAAATATGAAGAAAAATGTAAAAAAAAAAAAATTAAGAACTCACATATTTTTGTAAGTGTGGTTTTACATTAGCATTATGGTACTCTTTGTTTGGTTAAGTTGGTTTCACTCGGAAACCTTGCAATGTGGGTCAATTTAATAAACTTATTTTTTCTAAGAATGGTATTGGATCTACCCCCTTTTGTAAATAAACTAGAGTTTATTTCCAAATGGGGGTACATCCATTTTTCATCAAATTTCAATATTTTGGAAATATCTAAATAACTTTAGCACCCATATAAGACGCCACATATCAGAAGTTGACATTCAAGCTAAAAGTGGTAAAAATGACAAAGAAAAATGAGTTTTACTTTCAAAATGGGGTATATCCATTTAGTTTATTTCCAAAAGGATGGAGATTTAAAAAAAATGACAAATAAAACGAAACATTTTATTATTATGATTATTATTATTACTATTATCATTATTATTATTATTATTATCATCATCATAGTTATTATCATAAGTATTAGTAGTAGTACTTGTAGAAGTAGTAGTAGTAGTAGTAGTAGTAGCAGTAGTAGTAGTAGTAGTAGTAGTAGTAGTAGCAGTAGTATTTGATTTACCGACTTTCTAATATCCGACATATTTTCTAAAACCAATGTAGTACGTTATACATCTCAAAAAAACTCTCTCTCTCTCATTTAAACTTACTCATCTTCGTTTCCCATGATAGGTTTTAGGTCCAATAGTGTAATTGCAAGAAGTGATTTGTGTATCATCTAGCAGGAGCGTCGATCTATTTTCGGATGGGAGGGGGGAACTAAAAATAAGTCTCAAAAACTGCACAATTTAACATGAAAATGTTGAAATTGCCTATGTTTAATAGTGTTTATATATTAAGTTGGATTGTTTTGTAGTGATTTGCGCTATCTTTCCTTTACCGTATTTGGCATTAATTTTCAGAATTTTTCAGGTTTTCAAAATTAATGCCCCCTCCCCCATATTTTCATTTGGGTGGTGAGTGACCCCCCCCCCCCCGATCGATGCCCATGTCATTTAGTGAAAACAGAATACTTGAGGATCAAATATTGAAATGTCTAAATACTCACCCAAGTACTTTTGAACAATAGTCAAGCAATCTCGGCGATGGTTGCACTAATTAAAAGTCAGGGGGTAAAAGTTACTCTCAGTGTCTGAAACGTAGGCACAAATACAACTCAAAATGTTCAAAATAAACTTTGACTTATGGTCTTTCAAATGATACATTGAGCAAACTTATTTATTCATGAATCTCTGAATATTATGACTTTGAATGTCAAAAACCATTTGCTACACTTTGGCTTTTGACACTGAGTACTAAGAGGGGTCCATCTCTTTCTTTTTCTTTCTCATGTGATGAGGGTCTAAGGCAAAAAGTATAGTCAGGCAGTAAATGGCTTTGCATGGACATTAAACTTTCAAAGTCACATAATAGTCAGAAATACATGAATAAATAAGTTTGCTTAAGTTTGTATCATTTAAAGCAGCATAAGTCAGAAGTTTATTTGAACATATGTTTTCAGTCATGTGCCCCATTGCTTCTGCACGATAGGCCTTTGTTTCGGGGTTTATTTTATTTTTATTTCTATTTTTTTGTGGGGGGGGGGTCAATGTACTAATGTTAGTAACTTGTTTGCAAAGGTATATAGATATGATACTGTTTGAGAAATCTCCATAAGCAGGTGTGAGGGTGCGTACAGGTTGCTGCACGTAATTCAATATTGAATTTGTATTGACGACATCCGTTTTTTTTTGGGGGGGGGGGGGGTGGGGTACAAGTCTGTAGCCCTGTAGATCAAAGTTTGTACTTTATTATACGAGGATATTCCCATAATTTTTAAACCATCGATTCGATCTTTTCAAAACAACTAATTTTTGACCGATCAGGGGCCGCGCCAGGGTAAAATCTTGGGGGGGGGGGTGAAAAAACTCCCAGGGGGCGAAAATGTCAAAACCCTAAATTTCACACATTACACTGCAAAAAAAAATCTGTTGTTGTCAGTATTTTGGGGCATTTCTGGGAACGGTCGTTCCACTTCCAACCCCCTGGCGCCGCCATTGTGATAGATCATATAGACGTGAAGCTGTACGAAAAACCTGAAACCAGCATGGATTGGTTCGTAACTGGGAATTGCAATAAGAGATGATCTTGGAACAAATATCTCTATAGACCTACAAGTTCATGCACATCAAAGCATGATGATTCCAGCCAACCGTGTTTTCAGTTAAATCCATCTTTTCATTGGTGAGCTGCATGGAAGATTACCGCATGCTGATGGTGTATATTATCGAGTCATTCATCAGTTCGCTTCTTTGGAATAATGAAATCAATACGCACAAATGCAACCCAAGAAAAATGACGTTTGGTTTTGCGACTCAGGTTTGAACTTTTCATCATTTATGTACGTTCCAATTCAATGCTCCACTGAAATTACCTTTTCCCTCGTTCATGCATATTATGGAAACACAAGCTAACATTGTGTGTGTGTCATAGAAAATTCCAAACGCAAGCAGCGGTTTAATTCTAAAAGAAAATTAAACATTTTTAAATTTCAAACAACCGTGGGTTCAATTGTCAACGATACTCAATAGAGAAGCACTTTTCAGATGTAAATGATGACTAACAGGAGAAAATATTCTTTTCGCATTGTAGAACCACAAATACTCCAAATATTAGCAATATCACATCGAATTCATGTCGCTGCCGCAGACATTTTCTTCGACAAGTTTCGGACGAGTGCCATGACTGTCAAGCAGTAGCAAAATGCCTCAAGAATAATTATGATTAGTTTAAACATATAGCCGGATCGTACATTTAGGCTGGATTGATTGTTGAGGCGAAAGAGGAACGGATTACTGTACTTATCACAACTGAAATAAATTATGACCCTGATAAATGTCAAACCTTTTGAATTCTACACGACAAATTTGCCATTTTCTGCAATTAACATATTAATTGCACTTTAAGAAACTGAAATGTTTGGACCGTGAAATTTTCACAACAGAAACCCTAGACACTGTAATGGATTCTAGTAACAGTGTGTCTTCAATTGATTGATTTTATTGTCCACATCTGAAACATACATAAAATAATGCAATAGAACAATAACAAAATACATGTATATAACGTCGTAATCAAAAGATAAGATAATTAAACAATCCCGAAATATGAGGGACCTATTTAAAAGCAAAGCTTGCATCGTATAGGTCCATAAATGAGAATATTTCAGTCTTAGTAAACAAACAACATATAACAACAAAGACGTTGAAAGAAAGAAACAGGTCGTTGGGCAAAAAAGAAATCAAAAAAGAGAAAGAATTAAAGTAAGAAAAAAATAACGAGAATACATTATATCATACCGAGATAGCCACCTGAATTTCTCGTCACCCGGTCCCGAGCAACATAATAACGTAACAACATGTAACACACACGATGTTAATTCAGAAATAGCCTTTACATGAATGAATCTGTACAGTAAAAGAATGAAAAACAAATTTGAATACATAATAAACAACGAATCTGATCAAGAAAATGAATTTGGAAGGCAGTTGTTATGGTTAACCAGCCCTGCATGAGGATTTTTTTTTTTAGTTTACGTCTAAAACATTTAGTGTCCACCATTCAGTAATGTTACAGTCAAGGCTATATGTTAGAACTGTGTGAACTATTGTTTTTAAGTGCAAATATCGTTCGTATTGGGGAGAAGTAAAATTGGTTTTGCTGTGTTGTTGGATAAGAATGAATAGCTTTATTTTTTACAAACATGTCAGGGAAAGCATGAGGCAATTCATCTTTGGTTAACTGATACAAATAATGCCAAGAGAGTAAGAGTATAAAAGTGTGTCCCAGAAAAAGGGAAGCCGGTTTTCTGTCATAATGGATAATGTCGCTATATGTTTCTGAAGCTCTGTTTCTCTTCTCTCATTTCATACACATTTTATTATTCATCGTTCATGCATGATTAAATTTGAACAATAGATAATGGTGCTACCCAAAGGCGTAGACAACGGGGAAATGGGGGTATGCATCCTCCAGCTCACAAGGTGGGGGGGGGGGTGACATGTACAATCATTCCCCACCCCGGTTTCACGGAAAAATATATGTTTGTTGTCATATTATTAATTTTGTATAGTATTAAGGAGATTGTTATTATGTTGATGATTGTGATTTGTGATGATGATGATGATGATGATGATGATGATGATGATGATGATGATGATGATGATGATGATAATGATGATCGATGATGATAATGATGATAATGATGATGATGATGATGATGATGATGATAATGATGATGATGATAATGATGATGATGATGATGATGATGATGATGATGACTATTATTATCATTATCATCATCATCATTATTATTACTAATATTATTATCATTATTATTATCATTATCGTCTTCGGGTCACCTCTATTCGTTCAGCACATTCGTATTTCTGATCCCCCGAACAACTATCTTCTGCTCCTAACTGGATGGTGTCTAACATTTTCATTATTTTGTCGTAATTTATTTGTTTTTTGTGTGTGTTGAGTTTTATTAAACCCATTCTAATTAAAGTGTAAATAATGATTTTGACCATTAAAGCCACTGGCTAACATTTACCACAGTTAAAAAAAATGTGAGCTACATAATCCTCCATGCTCCAAATGTATTTGATAAGGTCTAGAAATAAAGCCCTAAAAAAAATGTATTTCAAAATGATTATTTAGTTCTTTAAAAAAGTGAAAATCGTAAGTTGACCGAATTCACCTGCCCATTTCCTCCCATAGACTTACTGTGTGTGGATCGTGGCTATTTTTTTTTACTCGCCCCGAGTACTAATTGTTTATTCATTCATATCTTGCCAGTGGCAGCATACATTTCCAAACTTTTTTATTCTAGGGTGTTTACGTGTCCATTCAAACACTACTATGTAGCTCAGATAGCAAGTTTGACACGTTTTTTTTTAATTCGAAGCTCCACAATGTTAGCCTATTACGACGTGGTACAAATACGATTTTGACCGACTGCACAAACTCTTGATGGACTAACGTAAATTAGATGGAATAAAGTGTAAGAGAATGAATGACTATTCCGCTTTATTGTGGTACCAAATACACATACCGTTTGGAAAATTTGATATCTATAATATTGTTCCCGATTGTACCATGTTTTAGACACTCTGATTCTGTGAATATCGACACACGTAGCCCGCTATTGTCATGTAAACTGCGATATTGAGTTGACAACTGTCTTTT